>JBBPLO010001573.1:0-10114 GCA_038089835.1 Retiboletus flavoniger | reverse complement strand
ACTTGGACAGCATTTTCAGCTCTGCCAGAGGTGATAAGGTGCTGGGCATGGTGAATATTGGTAGGGGAAAGCTTGGAAGGACAACCTCCAATAGCTTTGGGAAGGGCAGAATGCTTCTTGGAGCAAAGTCTGGATATAGTAGAAGGGCTGACACCAGTTTTCTTGGCAATGGCTTCACCAGACTGGCCAGCATCAAGCAAAGAAAGGATGGTCTTTTGCTGAGTGAGGAAGAAAGACTTAACCATGATAGAAGTTGAGAATCAAGAAGTGTGTGAACTTTTTTGAACTCAGATATACTATTTACATGTATATCCTTGTTTTTATTAACAAACAATAACAAATAATCAATGATTTGACTGCGATCCTAGTCATCATTTCAAAAGCTCAAAAATCCTTTTCATGACATGGCTGTTTTAAAAGGGTTGTATCTCAATGGTGTGTGAACAAAATCGCATGACCCAGGGAGCATATTCATAGCCAAGAGTGAGTACCATTTATAACTCCACCAAAGCTAAGCGAAATTCCCACAGTGACTGGCAGTGCGCTTCGTGCACCACAGTCTAGGTTAGTATGGAAAGGGTTTTTGAGGTCACTGTATACTCTCATTTGCACACATGTACTTCTTAAGCTTAATCTACTCAAATTTATAGGTTAGAAGCTCCACTTGACTGAGAATAATTTCTCAAGTCACCTCTGCTCCTCTTGACCTTTGACCCCAGGCTAAGGAATCCCCTTGAGTCTCAAACCCTTGACTGTTATGATCCATGGTGGATCGCCCTTTTCTTTTCTTTTCCTTCTTCTTTCTTACTTAGCTAAGTCCTCATCCATCTCCCACCTTGCCTCAGACTTAGGAACTCCATTTATGCCCCGAGTCCCGCCTCTCCGGTTCTGCCAGTTTTGTCTTATCTCGGAGCCATTGTATTATTAGAACTGACTTGTCGTGACTCATCCTTATCTACTGCGGATGACTCACTCTTATCTCGGGCTTACTAGAAGCCCATTACGTAACATCTTGGCATATGTACTTATAGCCCGCCGCCGCCCTGTACTCTCTCCTTAGCTTAGTCTACTCAATTCTACAAGCTCTAAGCCCACTCCTCACTCCCTCGTCATGGTCTGTTATCCACACACTGAGACTATGGGTCCTCCCTAGGTCTCCACCTTGTACCCTTGTCCCGGACTTAAGGAAACCCCTTGAAGTCCACTTGCAAGCCGTTTGGCGTTGCTTCCGTTCAAGGCGTCTCCTTGAACGCGTGTCTCCGAAGACTTCTGTCGGAACACCCTGCGTATCCTCCCTCGTCTTTGTATCCACGAAGAGCTCACTTTGAGTCCCCACTGGTATTCCACAGCCCAGCATAACAAAAGACTAAGCTAGCCCCTACGGACGACTTCCAGGTCGCTCCTCTTCCCCGCTCCCGCCTTCAGTCTGCACGGGGTGATTCCCTGGACAACCGCGCACCCCCTTCCCGCTTTTGGCCTGTATGGGGTGACTCCCTGGGCACTGCGCCATCATTAGCTCCCACTGGTTCCTACCCTGAGGTATGCCTGACCAAGGCCAGTCCTCTCCTGAGCCCTCATCCCCCTTGTCCCTTGAACACTCAGATCATGAAATCAACCCCACCTCTACCCAAGAGGAAGACGAAACCCTCCATCTCACCTGCGGACTCACCCAACACCTTAGTATTCCGCGAGTTCCTTCCCCTGAGACTCCCACTCCCACTGCCGCGCAACCGAGCATGTCTCTCCCTGCCAGACCTTCTAAGCCGCCCACCCTCACAGGCTTCCCCCTATCTCGAACACACCCCACCGTTGCACCCTTACCCTCGCCCCCAGCAACTATGTCTTCTAAGGAACTCCACCTTGGAGCCCCTGAGCCCTTTGATGGGAACTATGATAAATCCGAACAGTGGTTCAACACTGTTCAGTTCTACCTCCTTGTCAACACCAACGTCTACGACACCGATGCAAAGAAGATCGCGTTCGCGCTTTCACATATGACCAAAGGATCCGCTGCCATCTGGGCAGCAACCTTCCGGCAGAAATGTTTCTCTTCCGGAACCATCAACCTAGGCACCATCACTGCCTTCACCACGGAATTCCTGGCTGCCTTCAAACACCAGGACTCTATCAGGAATGCCATCACCTGGCTTTCCACCACCCATATGCAGAAAAAGAAGAATGGGTTCTCACCTACCCTCCTCAACTACATCGCCACTTTCCACAGCAAGGTCGCCATCGCCCAGATAATGGACGACAACGTTCTCATCACCTACTTTGCAGCAGGCTTGCCCTCCTCCATCATATACAAAATCTACGCGATGGAAACCCCCCCCTCCACCATCTCTGACTGGTACTCCAAGGCCATGCACTTCGACAACATGTGGAACCGTGCCCACGAAGTCATCTCCAGATCCAGAGCCACCCGCGCCAAAGATATCACATTCGCCCCAAAGGCTCAGGTTGACCCCAATGCCATGGATGTCGACATCGTCCGAACAATCTCCAAGATGACCCCTGAAGAAAAACAGAGGTGCATCAAAAACAACCTCTGCTTCAGATGCTGCCAAAGTGGCCACTCCTCCCGAAACTGCCCAGCCTTTTCTCCACAGACCTCGAAGGCCCCTCGCCCACCAACCAAGAAGGTGGCGGAGGTGACTGACGATGAAGACATCCCCTGGCTTCAAGAAGTTGAAGATGACGATGATGACGAGGAATCAGTAAAAGCCGTGTTCCTCTAGGATTTTTAGAAAGGAAGCCTACCTCGATGTTAGCCCCTTCCTACATCACCTCTGTACTTGTAAAAGCTGTGACAAAATCTATGGTCTTTCCAGTCCAAGTCATTCGCCCCTCGTACACCATGAAAACCATTGACACCTGAGCACTCATTGACAGCGGTGCCAGCATCTCTTGCATCAACTATGGCTTCGTCACCAAACACAAGTTCCCCCTGACAAAGCTTGCTACCCCCATCCTTGCCAAAAATGCGGACGGAACTACCAACAACAAAGGGAAGATCACACACATCTGCTCTTTGTTCCTCAACATTGAAGGACTTGCCCAAAAGGTCCTCTTCCACATGATGCACCTCGGCCGGGATAACCTCATACTCAGACTCCCCTGGCTCCGCACTGCCAACCCAAAGATCAACTGGACTACCCGGACCCTGACCCTGGACGAATCCATCAACCAATCCACCCTCCTCCACCATGAACACAAGAAAGACCTTGAACGTCACGACAAGGTCTACACCTTCCCCATACACGAGCCTGACTCTATTCCCATCAGGACCATCTCCCATGACCACCTTCACCGATATCTCAACCAAGAAGTGGAGGAGAGATACCTAGACATCGCTATCCGAAACCGGTCCGTCTTTCAGATCATCCGGTGCGGATCCAGATTCCTTCGTACTTCGCAGATAGCCAAAATCACTAAGGCTACCAAACTCGCCAAAGAAGAAGCCCTCGCTGCCCCGAAGGTAACGCTACCTCCGGAATATGAAGAATTCAAAACGGTCTTCTCTCAAGAGGCCGCTGACCACCTACCCCCGTCTCAACCCTACAATCACAAGATCGCCCTGAAACCCAATTTCTCCCCCTCTATTGGGAAGATCTACCCACTTTCCCCCAAGGAAAGAACCACTGCCGACAAGTTCATCGATGAAAACCTCGCTGCTGGAAAAATCTCCCCGTCGAAATCCCTCCAAGCATCTCCCTTCTTCTTTGTCCATAAAAAGGATGGAGGACTACGTCCCTGCCAGAACTACTGAAAACTCAATGAGGCAACTGTCCGCAATGCCTACCCACTCCCCCTTATCTCCGAGCTCATCGACAAGCTCAAAGACACCCAAAAATTCACCAAGTTTGACATCCGATGGGGATACAACAACATCCAAATTGCCCCAGAAGACCGATGGAAGGCCGCCTTTGTGACTCATCGCGGTCTCTTCGAGCCCAACGTCATGTACTTTGGACTCACCAACTTCCCCGCAATGTTCCAACGGTTCATGAACAACTCATTTGGGGACATGATCACCGAAGGATGGCTTGTCATCTATATGGATGACCTCCTTATCTTTTCCCCCGATGACGAGATTCACACTGACAGAACACGCTGCGTCCTCCAACGCATGAAAGAGCTCGACCTTCACCTCAAGCTTGACAAGTGCAAGTTCGCCACTGATGAGGTGGAATACCTCAGCCTCGTTGTCAAACCGGGACACATTGCCATGGACCCCATCAAACTCGAAGGTATCGCCAAGTGGCCCATCCCCGCCACTTTGAAACAAGTTCGCTCCTTTCTTGGATTCACTAACTTCTACAGGCGATTCATCAAAAATTACTCTACCACCGCCCGACCGCTGATCGACCTTACCAAGAAGAACCAACCGTGGGACTGGTCCCCCGCATGCCAACTCACCTTCGACGCCTTAAAAGGTGTGTTCCTCTCCCAACCAGTCCTGCAACTCTCCGACACCGGTGCCCAATTCGCCATTGCCACCGACACCTCCAAATTCGCCTCTGGCGCCATCCTCCAACAACTCGACCCCAACGGGGAATGGAGACCCTGTTCCTACATCTCTCAGTCATTCAACCCTGCTGAACGCAACTATGATATCCACGACTGCGAACTCCTTGCCGTCATGAGAGCCCTCTCTGCCTGGCGCCACTACCTCCAAGGCGCCCCGTTCCCTGTCAAGGTCTTCACCAACCACCGCAACCTCATCTACTTCCACAAACCCCAAGACCTCAACCACCACCAGGCGTGTTGGCTCCTCGACCTCGCAGACTACGACCTCAAGTTCTCCTACACCCCCACAGCCAAGCTCGCTGGTCCTGACGCTCTGTCCCATCGACCAGACCATGACTTTAAAGATGCCGACAACACCGCCATCACCGTACTCCCCAAAACAGCCTTTGTCGCTTCGGTCAACACCCTCCTCGCCAAACAGATCTCCAAGGAATGTACCATCGACCCCATGGCTCTCCAAGCCATTCAATCCCTCTCCGCACCTCTCCCGGCGTCCTTCTGCGCCCGCTTCTCTCCATGGCAGTCCATCAACGGCGCCCTCACCTTCAACGGCCACCTTTACATTCCCCCCAACTCCCACCAAGCAGTCCTGGCTAAACACCATGACCACCCCACCGCTGGCCACCCCGGCTACCTCAAAACCCGTCAACTCATCGCCGCCAAATGCTGGTGGCTGGGCCTCGCCACCCACATCCGTAACTACGTCTCCGGCTGCGCCGTATGCCAGCAAAATAAAACCAACACACACCCCACCGTACCCCTGCTCATCCCCATCCGTTCCACCTGCACTCGCCCCTTCCAACAGATCTCCTGTGATCTGATCACCGATCTCCCCGTCTCCAACGGTTTTGATAGTCTCCTGGTCGTGGTCGACCACAGCCTTATGAAGGGGGTAATTCTTTGCCCTACAAAGAAAACCATCACTGCCAACAGAATCGCCACCCTTTTCACCCACAAAGTCTACTCCCGGTACAGACTACCCGACAAGATCATCTCCGACCGCGGCCCCCAATTCGCATCCATGTTCTCCAAAGAGCTAGGAAGAATCCTCAATTACAAGCTCGCCCTGTCCACTGCCTTCCACCCACAAACCGACGGAGAGACCAAACGCGTCAACCAAGAGGTAGAGACCTACCTCCGCATCTTCTGCGGAGATGACCCCACATCTTGGGCCAACAAAATCTCCCTGGCCGAGTTCACCCACAACCATCACCCCCACTCGGTTACTAACAAATCCCCTTTTTTCCTCCTCATGGGTTACGAACCTAACCCTCTCCCCACACTAGTCCCGTCCACCAACGTCCCTGCAGTCAAAACCCGACTCAAAGAATTGTCCTCCGCCTGAAATGAAGCCCTGGCTTCCCACGAACTGGCTCGCCAAGTGATGGCCAGTTGGAACAAGTGACCCTTTACCCCTTTCAGTAAAGGAGATAAGGTATGGCTCAAGGCCCGAAACCTCTGCCGGGAATTAGCCAACCCCAAATTCTCCCCCAAAAGAGAAGGTCCCTTTGTTATCACTGACGTCCTCTCCCCCGTGTCCTACTGCCTAGCCCTTCCCAAAACGTGGAAACTCCACCCCACGTTCCATGCTTCTCTCTTATCTCCCTATCACCAAAATGCCGTTTACGGCCCCCATTTCAAAAAGAACCCCCCAGATCTCATCGGCGGACAAGCGGAATATGAAGTCGAGAAGATCATTAGACACTGCAGTGCTTCAGATAAGTGCCACTATCTGGCCCGGTGGAAGGGATACTCCACCAATGATGATTCCTGGCTTCCAGAAAAAGACCTTCAACACGCATGGACCACCCTACATGCCTATAAGAAAGCATACCCCCGCACCTTTCCCCCTTAGCTCTCTCTCTCTTCTTCCCCTCGTAGCATACCCAAAAGAAAAATGTCAAAAATGTCTTCCATTACTACAGTATCGTCCCTCCGTTCTTCCCCTCCTCTACCTTCTCCATTAGCTGATAAAGACAACGTTGTCCTCACCAACGACCTACCCATAGACTTTCCTACGATATTTTCTCACGCCTCCACTGTGTACGACCCATTGACATCGTCCTCCCATGCTCCATCCCCTGGTTGGGGATCCCCCACCACTGGTCCCCCATGTTGGGGCGACCGCTCCCCCAAGCTTCCCCCCGTCTCGCTCGCCACCATCCTACCGACACCCATCCTCAGTGTTGACGTCCCTATCAACGCGCATTGTCTGCGTGAAGATTACCCCTCCCGTGAAGACCTCCAGGAGCTCGCATCTGCCCTGACCGACTTCCACCTCCTCATTCCTTTACAGTCCTTCGTCAAGGATGCTTCCCCTTTGGAGCTTGTCTCCAAACTATACTTGCAGATTGCCTGGCTCAGCCTTATTCCTCCTAATCCCATGGACGCACAGCGCGCCTGCCTCCACTCCATCCTCGAGTCCATCTACTGCGACGCACGCGCCATCACCCTCCTCCTAGCCTACCAGCTCAGAGCGTTAGAATTCTTCCAGGACCTTGACAGGTACCTGAAGGAACACGCCGCATGCCAGGCTCGCTGAGCCAACTCCATCCCATCAGCCTCTGCTTCCCCCCTCGACCCGGCCGAAATAGACTTCTTAGCCTGAGCCGAAGCCTTCTGGACTGGCAACGACGGTATGACTCCCCTTCTCAAGTCACACCCTAGATATCGGCAGGCATGCTTTCACTGCCACCGCCTTGGCCACTTTCGAGCCAATTGCCAAGTCTACCAGTGCCCGCTCTGTCTCCAGTTCGCCCCGGGTCACTCCCAACAAGCCTGCCCCCTCCGCTGACCTCCTCCTCGCCCCCAGTTCTCATCGTCCTCCGGATCTTCCTGGGGTAACCACTCTCCCGAGCAAACCCGAAACTGCCAGACTCACCCATCTCCTCCCCCACGTCCTGCTCCTCCACCACGTACGCACCACCACCAACCTTATTGCCGCCACTCCCCGGCTGAGGTCAACAACTACAGCGATGATGACGTCGATGACATCACTTACACTAACATGATGAGCTCCCCCGGCGCCGGATATCTCGACCTTTGAGAAAGGTTCAATGGAGTCTCACCCCTAGCACATGTTACAACTCGCAAACCCCTAGCCTTTTTCTTTCGTCATGTGTCCTCGTCCCTCGTCCACAAACCTCTTTCCGCCATCCCCATATCCTCGTCGACCCTACAGGAGAATACCCTCTCTTCTTAGCCACTGTAGGAGTCTCCGCGTCCCCCTTCGTCTTAGTCCTCGGCTACCTCCGAGTCCCCTCTAGCTTCCGCTCTAGGACCCTCCACGTGACTCTCACATAACTGCTCATACCTCGTGACCTACGTGTCTCTCCACATGATGCTTACGCCTAACCCGTGTCTCGCTATCGACTGGTACTCGCCCCACGTATCCCGGTCCCCTCCTATCTTCGTGTCCTGGTACCCTCCACGAACCCCCTAACTCCTAGCTTACGCATCCCTCCCACACGTATCCCTTATCCCGTGTCTTGGCACTACCTCGTGCCCCTATCTTAGCTTACGCGTCTACTACGCGTCCCCTCGTGCCCTCTTGGTTCAAGCAACCATTCCTCATCCGTCACCTTGGCACTTCTCGTGCCTTCACTTATACCTGCGTGCTCTCACACGTCCTCCTATCTGCCTCCTTGGTACTCCTCGAGCCCTTATTGTCTCTCGCATCCTCTTCGGCCCCCAACGGCCATCATATGATACTTACGGTATGCCTGCTTATCAACGTATCATCTCTCTCCTATAGTTAGACTTCCTACGCTCCTCATGAACTCTTATCTAGCCATGACTTGCACCCATATATATCACATGGTCTGTGCACTCGTAGTACAGGTATATAAGCATAGTACGACTATCTTGTATTCCCCACTTTGACCATTAAACTCGACTTTGACCATAAACTTCGATAATCTTGGAGTCCCTCCTCTGGTGAACTCCCTCGATCCCTCCCTCTGCTAGATGTCGGTCTCTTCGTGAGCATCGCCCAGCAGAGCCTCCACAGTCCATTGAGGAGCCACCACTGTGCCTTGACCACCTGCCTATTGCTCCATAGTCAGGAAGACCATCGACCGGTATATCCACTCCGGTACCCCTCCGTTGGTATCCCCCAGCCCGACAACCTCTGGACAGTTCCCGTGCGAGTCCCCTGCCGTCGCCAGCAGGAATCCTCGTCGCCAACCGATACATCATTGTCTCCTCGTCACTCGCTTATCCTTCGCCCTTACCAGTGCCCTTGGTATATGCTCGTGCTCCCACTGTCGTTCCCCACAACTAGTTACCTCGTCCTCTTGTACCTAGTTAAACTCGATAAACAACCATCCCCCCGTCTGGTCGTCTCAGTCCTTGAAACCCACTGGGTTTACCTTGAGGCTATGCCTCTCGTCTCTATTCGCCTTCGAAAGCTATGAGTCGCCACTTGTGGTAGTAGAACCCGCTGGGACAGTTCTGCCGTGTTCCCCCGGTATGCTAAGTCCAGACACTCCTGTTCTGCCTCGCCCCAGATGGTTCAGTCGTAACAGCACGGGGGTAATGTTATGATCCATGGTGGATCGCCCTTTTCTTTTCTTTTCCTTCTTCTTTCTTACTTAGCTAAGTCCTCATCCGTCTCCTGCCTTGCCTCGGACTTAGGAACTCCGTTTACGCCCTGAGTCCCACCTCCCCAGTTCCACCTGTTCCATCTTATCTCGGAGCCGTTGTATTATTAGAACTGACTCGTCGTGACTCATCCTTATCTACTGCGGATGACTCACTCTTATCTTGGGCTTACTAGAAGCCCATTACATAACATCTTGGCATATGTACTTATAGCCCGCCGCTGCCCTGTACTCTCTCCTTAGCTTAGTCTACTCAATTCTATGAGCTCTAAGCCCACTCCTTGCTCCCTCATCGTGGTCTGTTATCCACACACTGAGACTACGGGTCCTCCCTAGGTCTCCACCTTGTACCCTTGTCCCGGACTTAAGGAAACCCCTTGAAGTCCACTTGCAGGCTGTTTGGCATTGCTTCCATTTAAGGCGTCCCCTTGAACATGTGTCTCCAAAGACTTCTGTTGGAACACCCTGTGTATCCTCCCTCATCTTTGTATCCACGAAGAGCTCACTTTGAGTCCCTGCTGGTATTCCACAGCCCAGCGTAACATTGACTGGACTAGAAAACCTCTATGTCCTTTACTTAGTCCCAAGTCTAAGGTTCACCCTTGAGGCTCTACTCTTTGTCAGACTAGGAAGCTCCTACATCCTCCTTGACTAACTGCAGGAGATCCCTCAGTTCCTTCATCCTTTGTCCTCCAGTAACCTCCATTGAGTACCTGCTACAACATCTCAAGGTCTAGCATAACACCATGCATTGGCTGACCATTCTACAAATTCATTAGTTTGTAGTAGTCTTGACACAATGCAAGCAGAAAAGTCACAGTGATGTTCCAGTACCCTCACAAATATCTCATGGGGCACAGGACTGCTTTCAGTCAAGAACAAATTAACCATCAAGGGGTTCCCCCAACTGTGATTGACAGCAGCCTTGAGTGGCAGAATCCAATGGTGTTTATTGTAGATATCCTGGCCTCTATGGTTGAGGC
>JBBPLO010001572.1:0-10122 GCA_038089835.1 Retiboletus flavoniger | reverse complement strand
TCCTTCATTCCACAACCTTCCATGGTCTGTGCCCTTGATACCCTTTGAATATATACCTTAGCCTAGTACTCATGTAGACCATTCTTGATCTTATCACATTAACAATGTATCTTGCAGCCCTATCTCTGAGTCCCTTGCAATCTAGTGATTACTGCCAACTCCTGGTCTAAGCAACTCTTAGCCGGCCTAGGTGAGTCCTAGATGCCCTTTAATCCTCCACTAGATGTTGGTCTCTTAGTGAGCATCACCTAGTTAGAGTCTAAAGTCCAAGTCCTGCTCTTAGTGCAAGAGCATAACAATGATGTTCTTGATGAGCAGGCTTACACTGTTATGATCCACAGTGGATTGCCCTTTTCTCTTTCTTTTCCTCTTTCTTTCTACTTAGCTAAGTCCTCGTTTCTCCTTATCTCGTATCTCGGACTTAGGAACTCCATTCACACCTCGAGCTCCGCCTCCCCGGTTTCTCCCATTCCGTCTTATCTCGGAACCATTGTATTATTAGAACTGACTCGTCATGACTCATCCTTATCTACTGCAGATGACTCACCCCTTATCTCGGACTTACTAGAAGTCCATTACCTAATACCTTGGCATCTGTACTTATATCATGCTCTCCGACCTGTACTCTTTCCTTAGCTTAGTATCCTCAATTCTACGAGCTCAAAGCCTACTCCTCGCTTCTCTCGTTGTGGTCTGTTATTCACACACTGAGACTACGGGTCATCCCTAGGTCTCCATCTTGTACTTCATCCTGCACTTAAGGAATCCCCTTGAAGTCCAACCTACAGGCCATTTGAGCACTGTTCCCGTTCAAGGCAACACCCTGAACACATGTCTCCGAGAGTTGTCGTCGGAACACCCTGCGTATCCTCCCTCGTCTTAGTATCCACTCGAGCTCACTTTGAGTCCCTGCTGGTATTCCACAGCCCAGTGTAACAAAATACTAAGCTGACTTCTACGGACGACTTGCAGGTCGCTCCTCCTACCTGCTCCCGCCTTCAGTCTGCACAGGGTGATTCCCTGGACAACCGCGCATCACCTTCCCGCGATCAGCCCACACGGGGTAATTCCCTGGGCACTGCGCCACCATTAGTTCCCACTGGTTCTTGCCACGAGGTATGCCAGAACAAGGCCAATCCTCCCCTGAACCCTCATCCCCCTCGTCCCTTGAACACTCTGATCACGAGATCAACCCCATCTCCATCCAAGAGGAAGACGAAACTCTCCACCTTGCCCGCAAACTTGCTCAACAACTTAGTATTCTGCAAGTACCTTCCCCTGAGACTCCCACTCCCACTGCCCTGCAACCAAGCGTGTCTCTCCCTGCCCAACCTTCTAAGCCACCCGCCCTCACAGGCTTCCCCCTATCTCGAACGCGTCCCGCCGTCGCGCCCTTACCCTCGCCCCCAGCAACAATGTCTTCCAAGGAACTCCGTCTTGGAGCCCCTGAGCCCTTTGATGGGAACTATGATAAATCCAAACAGTGGTTCAACACTGTTCAGTTCTACCTCCTCGTCAACGCTGACGTCTATGACACCAATGCCAAAAAGATTGTGTTCACGCTTTCACATATGACCAAGGGATCCACTGCCATCTGGGCAGTGACCTTCCGGCAGAAATGCTTTGCTTCCAGAACTGTTAACCTCGGAATGGTCACCGCCTTCACCACCGAGTTCCTGGCCGCCTTCAAACACCAGGACTCCATTGGAAACGCCATCGCATGGCTCTCCACCACCAGGATGCAGAAGAAAAAGGATGGGTTCTCCCCAACTCTCCTTAACTACATCGCTACTTTCCGCAGCAAAGTCGCAGTCGCCCAAATCATGGACGACAACATTCTCATCGCCTATTTCACAGCAGGCTTACCCTCCTCCATCATGTACAAAATCTACGCGATGGAAACCCCCCCTACCACTGTCACTGACTGGTACTTGAAGGCAATGCACTTCAACAACATGTGGAACCATGCCCACGAAGTTGCCTTTAGGTCCGGAGCCTCTCGGGCAAAGGACATCACCTTCACCCCCAAACCTCGTACCGACCCAAATGCCATGGACGTAGATGTCGTCCGAACCATCTCCAAGTTAACCCCCGAAGAGAGGCAACAATGCTTCAAGAACAATCTTTGCTTCCGATGCCGCCAAAGCGACCACTCCTTCCGAAATTGCCCCACTTTCTCCCCACAGAACCCGAGGGCCCCTTGCCCACCTACCAAGAAGGTGGTGGAAGTGGCCGACGAAGAAGAACTTCCCTGCCTCCAGGAAGTGGAGAATGATGAAGAAGATGAGGAATCGGTAAAAGCCATGTTCCTCCAGGATTTTTAAAAAGGAAGCCTACCTCGACGTTAGCTCCTTCCCATATCGCTTCTGTACTTGTAAAAGCAGTGACTAAATCCATGATCATCCCAGTCCGAGTCATTCGCCCCTTGTACACCATGAAAACTGTCGAAACAAAAGCACTCATCGATAGCGGTGCAAGTATCTCCTGCATCGACTATGGCTTCGTCACCAAGCACAAACTACCATTGACCAAGCTCACCACCCCCATCCTCGCCAAAAACGTGGATGGAACCACCAACCATCAGGGAAAAATTACCCACACCTGCTCCCTATTCCTAGACATTGAAGGACTCGCCCAAAAGGTTGTCTTTCACGTAATGCACCTTGGATGAGATAACCTCATCCTCAGACTTCCCTGGCTTCGCATGGCAAACCTGAAGATCGACTGGACCACTCAGACGCTGACCCTCGACGAAACCATTGACCAATCCACTCTCCTTCACCACGAACACAAGAAAGACCTTGAACGCCACAACAAAGTCTACACCTTCCCCATTCATGAACCCGACTCCATCCCAGTCCACACCATATCCCACGACCACCTCCACAACTATCTTGACAGGGAAGTGGAGGAAAGGTACTTGAATGTCGCCATACAAAACTGATCTGTCTTCTGAATTATCCAGTGTGGATCCAGGTTCCTCCGAACCTCCCAGATAGCCAAAATCACCAAGGCTACCGAACTCGCCAAGGAAGAAGCCCTTGCCGCCCCGAAAGTTTCCCTACCTTCCAAGTATGAAGAATTTAAAGCAGTCTTCTCCCAGGAGGCAGCCGACCACCTACCCCTGTCCCGACCTTATGACCATAAGATCTCCTTAAAACCCGACTTCACCCCCTCCATCAGGAAGATCTACCCACTCTCCCCAGAAGAGAGAACAGCCGCCGACAAGTTCCTCGACGAAAACCTCGCCGCTGAAAAAATCTTCCCGTCCAAATCCCCCCAGGCGTCCCCCTTCTTCTTTGTCCATAAGAAAGACGGCAGACTACGTCCCTGCCAAGACTACCGCAAGCTCAATGAGGCAACCGTCCGCGATGCTTACCCTCTTCCCCTCATCTCCAAACTCATCAATAAACTCAAAGATGCCCGCAAGTTCACTAAGTTCGATGTCCGATGGGGGTACAATAACATCCAAATCTCCCCGGAAGACCGCTGGAAAGCCACCTTCGTCACCCATCGAGGTCTCTTCAAACCCAATGTAATGTACTTCGGACTCACTAACTCCCCCGCCACGTTCCAACGCTTCATGAATGACTCCTTCGGAGATCTAATCGCCGAAGGATGGCTTGTCATCTACATGGATGACCTCCTCATTTTCTCCCCTGACAACAAAACTCACACAGACAGAACCCGCTGCGTTCTACAGTGAATGATGGAGCTTAACCTCCATCTCAAACTCAAGAAATGCAAGTTCGCCACCGACGAGGTAGAGTACCTCGGCCTCATCATCAAACCAGGGCACATTGCCATGGACCCCGTCAAGCTCGAAGGCATCTCTAAGTGGCCCATTTCCACCACTGTAAAACAAGTCCGCTCCTTCCTCAGATTCGCTAACTTCTACAGACGCTTCATTGAAAGCTACTCGACCACTGCCCAACCCTTGATCGACCTAACCAAAAAGAACCAACCATGGGAATGGTCTCCCACATGCCAAGAGGCGTTTGACGCCCTGAAAAACGCCTTCCAATCCTGACCCATTCTCCAACTCCCCAACACCAGCGCTCAATTCGCCATCACCACGGACGCATCCAAGTTTGCCTCCGGAGCCATCCTCCAACAACTCGACCCCAATGGAGAATGGAAACCTTGTTCCTATATCTCGCAATCGTTCAACCCCACCGAATGCAACTACAACATCCACGACCACGAACTCCTTGCTGTCATGTGAGCTCTCTCCGCCTGGCGCCACTACCTCCACGGCGCTCCCTTTCCGGTCAAGGTCTTTACTGACCACCGAAACCTCATGTATTTCTGCAAACCCCAGGACCTCAACCGGCGCCAAGCGCGCTAGCTCCTCGACCTCGCCGACTACGACCTGGAGTTCTCCTACACCCCCACTTCTCAGCTCTCCAGTCCCACACTCTCCTTGCAAAACAGATATCTGAGGAATGCACCGTCGATCCCACGGCCCTCCAGACCATCCAATCCCTCTCCGCACCCCTTCCTCCATCCTTCCGCGCATGCTTCTCCCCCTGGCAAACCATCAACGGCACCCTTACTTTCCACGGCTGCCTCTACGTCCCCCCTAACTCCTGCCACGTGGTCTTGGCCAAACACCACGACCACCCCACCACCGGCCACCCCGGCTACCTAAAAACCCACCAACTCATTGCCGCCACATGCTGGTGGCCTGGCCTCACCGCCCACGTCTGCAACTACGTCGCCGGATGTGCCATTTGTCAACAAAACAAAACAAAATGAACACTCACCCGACAACCCTGCCTTTGATGCCCATCCGCTCCTCTTGCACCTGTCCTTTCCAACAAATTTCATGCGACCTTATCACAGACCTCCCCATCTCCGATGGCTTTGATAGTCTCCTGGTCGTGGTCGACCACGGTCTTACAAAGGGGGTAATTCTCTGCCCCACAAAGAAAACCGTCACTGCCAACGGAATCGCCACTCTTTTCGCCCACAAGATCTACTTCCGATACAGGCTACCCAACAAAGTCATCTCTAATCGTGGACCCCAATTTGCATCCACATTCTCCAAAGAGTTAGGAAGGATCCTCAATTACAAACTCACCCTATCCACTGCCTTCCACCCGCAGACCGACGGAGAAACTGAATGCATCAACCAAGAGATAGAAACCTACCTCCGCATCTTCTGTGGAGATGACCCCACGTCCTGGGCCAACAAAATTTCCCTGGCCGAGTTCACCCACAATCATCACCCCCACTCGGTCACTAACAAATCCCCTTTCTTCCTCCTCATGGGTTATGAACCTAACCCTCTCCCCACACTAGTACCAACCACCAACATCCCCGCAGTGGAAATCAGGCTCAAAGAATTATCCTCCGCCCGAAATGAAGCCCTAGTGTCCCACGAACTAGCTCGCCAGGTAATGGCCAACAGAAACAAACGACCATTTACCCCTTTCAGCAAGGGAGATAAGGTATGGCTTGAGGCTCGAAACCTCCGCCAGGAACTAGCCAATCCCAAGTTTTCTCCCAAAAGAGAAGGACCCTTCATTATCACTGACATCCTATCTCCCGTCTCCTATTGTCTAGCCCTTCCAAAGATGTGGAAGCTCCACCCCACGTTCCATGCTTCCCTCTTATCACCCTATCGGCAGAACGCTGTCTACGGCCCCCATTTCAAAAAGAACCCGCTGGAGCTTATCAGTGGACAAGCGGAATATGAGATTGAGAAGATCATACGCCACTGTGGAGCTTTGGATAAACGCCACTATCTCGTCCGGTGGAAGGGATATTCCACCGATGATGACTCCAGGCTCCCCGAAAAGGATCTCAAAAACGCATGGACCACCCTTCTCGCCTATAGAAAGGCACACCCCTGCGCCTTTCCCCCTTAATCCTCTTTTCTCTCCCCCCTCGTAGCACACACAAAACAAAACCATCTAAACATGTCCTCTATCACTACAGTATCGTCCCTCCGTTCTTCCCCTCCTCTGTTGTCTCCATTAGCTGACAAAGACAACATCGTCCTCACCAATGACTTACCCATAGACTTTCCTACAATAGCTTCTCATGCGTCTACCATGTACAACCCGCTGACGTCGTCCTCCCATGCTCCATCCCCTGGTTGGGGATCCCCCACCACTGGTCCCCCACATTGGGGTGACTGCTCTCCCGAGCTCCCCCCTGTCTCGCTCGCCACTGTCCTACTGACACCTATCCTCAGCATTGACGTTTCCATCAATGCACATCATCTGTGTGAAGACTACCCCTCCTGTGATGACCTTCAGGAGCTTGTGTCAGCTCTAACTGACTCCCACCTCCTCGTCCCTCTACAATCCTTCGTCAAGGATGCTTCTCCTCTGGAGCTCGTCTCCAAATTATATCTACAAGTTGCCAGACTTGGCCTTATTCCCCCCAATCTCACAGACACGCAGCGCGCCTGCCTCCACACCGTCCTCCAATCCATATACCGAGACGCCCGCGCCATCACCCTCCTCCTAGCCTACCAGCTTGGAGCATTAGAATTCTTCCAGGACCTCGACAGGTACCTGAAAGAACACGCCACCCGTCAGGCTCACCGAGCCAACTCCACTCCATCCGCCTCCACTTCCCCCCTCGACCCAGCCAAAATAGACTTCTTAGCCCGAGCCGAAGCCTTCTGGACTGGCAACGACGGGATGACTTCCCTCCCAGAGACCCATCCCAGATACCATCAGGCATGCTTCCATTGCCACCACCTCGGCCACTTTTGGGCTGATTGCCAAGTCTACCAATGCCCGCTCTGTCTCCAGTTCGCCCCGGGTCATTCCCAACAAAACTGCCCCCTCCACCGACCTCCTCCTTGCCCCCACTTCTTGTCATCTTCTGGCTCATCCCAAAGCAACCGCTTGCCTGAACAAACCTGCAACCGCCGGACTCGCCCATCTCCTCCCCTGCATCCCACACCTCCACCACGTCCTCACCACCGCCAACCTCACCGCTGTCGCTCCCCAGTTGAGGTTAACAACTATGGCGACGATGATGTCGATGACGTCTTTGATGACATCGCTTACGCTAATATGACGGGCTCCCCAGGTGCCGGATATCTCGACCTTTGAGTAAGGTTTGACGGAGTCTCACCCCTAGCATGGGGGTAATGTTACGATCCACGGTGGATCGCCCTTTTCTCTTTCTTTTCCTCTTTCTTTCCTTTCTCTTTCTTTCTACTTAGCTAAGTCCTCGTTCCTCCTTATCTCATATCTCGGACTTAGGAACTCCATTCACACCTCAAGCTCCGCCTCCCCGGTTCCTTCCATTCCGTCTTATCTCGGAACTGTTGTATTATTAGAACTGACTTGTCGTGACTCATCCTTATCTACTGCGGATGACTCATCCCTTATCTCGGACTTACTAGAAGTCCATTACCTAATATCTTGGCGTCTGTACTTATATCACGCTCTCCGACCTATACTCTTTCCTTAGCTTAGTATCCTCAATTCTACGAGCTCAAAGCCCACTCCTCGCTCCTCTCGTTGTGGTCTGTTATCCACACACTGAGACTATGGGTCATCCCTAGGTCTCCACCTTGTACTTCATCCTGGACTTAAGGAATCCCCTTGAAGTCCAACCTACAGGCCGTTTGAGTGCTGTTCCCATTCAAGGCAACACCCTGCATATCCTCCCTCATCTTAGTATCCACTCGAGCTCACTTTGAGTCCCCACTGGTATTCCACAGCCCAGCGTAACATACACTAACATGACTGGCTTTCCACCTGTGGAATATATTGACTTGTAGGATCAATGGAGTTTCCCCCATAATGCAGGAGTAATGTTATGATTTATGTGGGCTATATATTTTTTTACTCTTTTTCCTTATACTTTTCTCTATGTTACTTTGTCCTTATGACCTCTCAAACTCAGGTATGCCATTCCTGCCTTGTGTACCACATCTCCCTGGTTCCTTTTCACTTTTTGCTGCACTTCAGCATTCCTCAGAACTGCTTGTATTAATATCTTGTCTGACTCATAGTGACTCTGCTTATCTCTAACTCACTATGACTTTTCTCTTATCTATGATGCTGACACATCCCCCTATGTAATCCTCTTGGCAGCTGTACAAATATCTTTGTGTCCTCTTCTATATTTCCTAAGCTTAGTCTTTTTGAATCTATGGGTTACTTTGCTCACTCCTCAACCCCTTGCTCAAGTTATTCCATTCAATATCCTCTAGGCTAAGGGATTCCCTTGAGCCTTTCTTGAAACCTTCATCTTGGGCTGAGGTGATCCTCAAGCCCTCCACCCAGCAAGTCTTCTGTGCTGATTCTCATCTTCCAGCTTAGGAATCCCCTTCACCTCAAATCTTCACAAGAGTCTTGCAAGGAGCTTCTTGTTCTAAGTCCTCTATCCCCTCTGTCCTTAGGCCTTGTTAACCCACATCAAGATCCTGCTGTGACTCCCAGATCCAGCCTAACAGATGGTTCATTAGAAGAAAGACTGGCAAGAGCAGTGGCTAAGGCCAGTTCCAGCAAGAGAGTGGGGTTGCCCATCAAGGTCCTCTCCAATGATGAGATTGAGGAGGATGATACCCCTGTCAAGCCAAAGAAGAAGGGGAAAGGGAAGATGGTGGTAAGGAAAATTGATGGGAAGACTCTGGTCCAACAGGAGAGACATCAAATCATCCACTGACTCAATGTGGCCCACTCATGCCTGTACCAAATCAAAGTGAGCATGAAGACATTGGACATAGAGCAGGAGGAGGTGATGGTGGAGAAGTGATTTGGTCATAGAGTTGGAGGAATTGGACATGTAGGAGAAGGGTTCATCTTAGCATATAGTAAGGAACACAACTAATGCTGTTACAGTTTTTCTCCCATCTCGTCATACTCTCCTGTTGGTGTACTTCTCCATTTTCTTTTCCTACCAGAGAATGTGGATTCTTCATGCTCAGAGTGCCTACTTGTTTGTTAGCAGACCCTCTTCTCTCTTTCTATGTCAGCTGTCTCTTTATGATGATGATTACTCTGTCTCCATTCTCTGGACTCTTTATCTCCTAACTAGATTCTCTCACACCTAGTCATATCCATCCTTCCATAGCTTTCTCTCTGGTTCCATGGTCTGTGCAGCATTGTCTTCTCTATAAATAGTTGTTTCCTACACATGTATTCCCCATTCTTGATCTGTGCAATACTAGCATAATATCAAGCATCATTCCTGGTCCCTAAGCCTAAGTCTTAGCAAATCTAAGACTTCCTTCATCCTTAGTAAAAATCTCTTAGATGTTGGTCTCTTTGTGAGTATTGCCTAAGAAGTCTATCCTCTCTCAAGTCTTTAGTCAATCGCTTGTTGTGTATGCTATGCATAACAAATGGAATGTTTGTATCATGTTGATTGAGAAGTGAATATCTGGAGAGAATTTGATGCTACACTCCTGACCTAAATACCATTGGAAAGCCCTGATCAAGGGATTTCAGATTGGCTATGGGTTGATTAGGTAATTCTTACTATATCGGGAAATATTCCAGCATTAATGAAGAGTATTCATTGCATCAGTTTTGTTGCTGACACTTTAAAATATCAAAACTCCATGTTATGAGAGTATATTACATAATAAATGGTTATGTAATGTATAATAAGTTCAACAGGATGCAAATAAACACAAATACCATTGCTTTCTCAATAACCATCATCATAAAATCTCTCTTCATTGACCAAACTCATCATATCATCTTTTTCTTTGAATTGGGTCACTCAACCCATCAAATTGCTCATTCTACTTGTTTAAACCAATATACCATTAGCAGGCTATGCTCCAAACATCTTCCCAATCTCCATAAACACTGCATGGTCATTCTTCTATCATTTCTTCTACTGATATGTATTATGCCATTTGTCTAATTGGAACTGAAAAGGCTGAAAATGCAGTTCAGGTCACCAAAACACTCCAGGAAGTGAAGAACCATTCTATCTTCCCTCAAACTATTTACCCCCACTTGAAAAAAGCTGGTGTAAAGGCTATGATGAAGCAAAAATGTCCTTTTCTTCAATAGTATCATAGAAGGGCAAGATTAGACTTTTCTTTAAGCCATTAGAATTGGACTGTTGAGGACTGGAAGTGTGTTATACAGTGAGCTCAAAAACCATTGCAATGTTTTGCAGTTTTGGACT
>JBBPLO010001571.1:0-10130 GCA_038089835.1 Retiboletus flavoniger | reverse complement strand
GAAAGGGGTACGCACCTGGTCGGGTATGTGGCGCCGAGCTACCTGGAGAAACTGGAGACGCATTTCTCGCTTGTTCCGATGCAGCAAGGGCGGGCGGATTGGAACTGCCAGACTTGGGTGGTGGAGGCGTTGAAAGGGTTGAACGATCCGCACATGTACGCGGTGGAGATGGACCACGGTCGATGGGTGCAGCAGATGGATATTGTAGAAGCGGCGTGGAACGCGGGAGATGCCTGAATGGGTGTATACTGGATCGTTAGAGATGTACGAAAAGGTGACGGGAATGTAGCATTGATTTAGAACAGGCTAGACATTTGCACTTGTAGTATAAACCATCCATAGATTGTATCGTGTTCTATTTTCGCATTCTGACGTTGTTGTATTTCTACGATACCCTGTGAGGTTCCTTGTCGTGGAAGAAACTCCCCGGGTCACCGCGTCGCTCACGGGGCAACTGTTCGTAGAAAATCCGTCCAGCATGTCATGTAACAAGTTATGCACAGCAAGTGTACATCGCATTATGAGATACATACCGTACTGTATAGCGAATTCCACTAGCAAACGTATTTCAACCGTATCGGTGACTGCGAACTGAGAAGAAGCGGCTACGATCATATCTGCTGCGCCTTATTCAACCTTCGCATCGAAGACAGGACTGCCTGCTTTACCTATGAGGAGCTCCGTGTGCCGTTGCTGGTACGTGACGACATTTGTGTACATCCACCGGCGTCAGCAACGATGGAGGATGGGTGTGACTGATTCAAACGTCGGACTCGAGTGCCTTTCTTTCGCATGTGAGTAGATTGATGTTGACGGTGTTTCGTTCCTTCTGTTACCACCCGCTTGGTCCTATGCTAACGAAGATCATGAGCGACATCTCGTCCAGGGCCAAAAGTGCGCTGTAGTGGGTTGGAGCCAGAGGCAAGTACTATGAACGATACGATGGGCTGCGTAATTTGAGCAAGTGACTGTGCCTCGTCCGCTCATGCTGGCAGGCGTATGAGAGCCAAGGCAGAAACGAAAACCGCGCTGACACCCATCTATACTTGGTATGTTGTGATTCCAGAACCTTGGTATGTACGATGTTCTAGACACACCGAAATGGAAGGAATCGCACACAGATGTTTGCGTTGATCCATGTGTGCAGCCTCAGTCAGGTATGGCTGTTCTCCCGAGTCAAATAGTTGATGTTTCAACGAGCAGAGTATCAGATACTATTACATTCATCTTCGGTAAGTACAGATAAATATTGTCCATATACCTATTGGACAACCATGTCAGCGCGTGTTCAAGGAGAATTGATCCAAAGGTCAGAAAAGCCAGGGTTTCATGTTCCTCGACGCGCATCAACCCACGGTGCCAGTACAACCGCCCCAATACGGGGCAAGTTATGCATTACTCAGTGAAGAGCGGCACGCACAGGAGCGCAGCGACCGAGTAAACTCAAAGAATGGATGAACTTTGTTTTCGTCCCATAAAAAATGCGAAGGGTGTCCTTGGACGTACTTACCTGAGAAACACGGATTCCCCAACCGACCACAAAATCACAATGGAGGTGGTTTCTGCGGGAAGCGTTGTCAGAACAGATGAAACATTGATACGACGAAAAGCTGGAGGGTCAGGATGAGAGTTTTGGTATGAGGTTGTCCACAAGAGACTACTCTCTTTCGGAAGCAGAACTGATTAAGATGATTCATCATAAATGATAACACCACATGGTGGTGCATAGTGATAATATGCAAAAGGACTTACCATGGAAACGTATTGGTTGAAGAGACGGAAGAGCAAGGCAAGGTGGAGGCTTATTACGGTTGTGGTTCAAACCCCGTCAGCAGCGGAGTTGAAATGTCCTTGACCACTTTCAATTTTCCAGAGCGCGCTGAGCGCAGTATAATGGCATGGTGAGCACGGTTCCTGTTTGTTTTGCATGATGATACGTTCCATCTCGAGTTGGTGACGGTCTCCAATGATCCCTTACTCGAACATGCATCACCAACTGAGTCTTTCTGCAATGTCTCGCTTTTTTGGCTAATATGTCGTTTCTGTAGGGTTCTCATAGTTTGAATGCTTGTCTTGAGGCTCTGTGACGACGTGTACTAAACGGCCTAAGGTGAGCACGTCTCCTGGGTATACTACATTTCGAGGATGTCAGTTATATATACAAGCATATGTCCGATTTTTCATGATGGACCGCATTTGTTCCTGAGACTCTGCTTTTGATCTATGTGAACTGATCGCTGACTCGAAGCTCCTGTTGCAGTGTTGTGCCTTGTAGTGTTTGAATAGAATGATAGTATGCTCGTTTTCTGAGTCAAATACGGTGTGAAAAGGGTGATTTGGTTCGCCATGCAACATCCACGTCGATTAGGATCACGTGATTGTATATGTAGGGCCGGCGGATGTGACACGAATGCGAGTTTCATTTACCTTTTGATCACCAGCGAGCACCATGAAGCAGAAAGAAATTTACAGGACAGCAACCTTTGCCTGGTCACCGACATCCACCCTCCCGCTCATAGCAACTGGCACCGTCGCTGGCGCTCTCGACGAGTCCTTTTCCAACGAATCCCAACTCGAAATATGGCAACCAGACTTTATGAACAAAGACGACATCTACCTCGGCGCTGATGCAGATTCAAAACCGATAGGTTTCGTCACGGATACCTCGAGGTGACCTTGCATTATGCTAACTGTATCGCGCGCGTTGACATACAATGCGCGTTACAGGTTCAACCGCATTGCGTGGGGACAGGTGCACAAGGACCGATCACGCGGCGTTATCGCTGCAGGCATGGAGAATGGAGAACTTGCACTGTGGGACCCCTCAAAGATCATTTCGCATGTAGAGTCGGTGATTCCCCTCGATCCTGTGCCCCGTCGCTGATCACCGTGCCTATGCTCTAGCACATCTGAGTCGCTTATCCTTCGTAATACGATCCATACTGGACCCGTTCGTGGCCTCGACTTTAACCCGATACAAACCAATCTTTTGTCTTCTGGTGCGGTCAGCGGGGAGGTGAGTGCCAAGCCCTCTCATGGTACACGTCATCATAACGCGTTTGCATATGCAAATAGGTTTATATATGGGACCTCAATGATCCCTCGAAACCTTACTCTCCGACACCGGGTAATCGCAGCTCGAAGCTTGACGAGATCACATCCGTCGCTTGGAATCAGCAAGTCCAATACGTGCTCGCTGGCGCGAGCAGTTCTGGATACTCGGTCGTATGGGATCTTCGTGGCAAACGTGAAGTTGTAGCGCTTGCGTATGGTGGTGGAGCAGGCACGCTCGGCGGCGCAGTTGGTAATGGCATGGCTGTCGGAGGGCGGAGGGGTATGAGTGCTATTGCATGGCATCCGGATAATGCAAGTGCTGGTCACTCTGTCAGATGTTCTCGCTAATTTCATGACCAGGCGACGCGACTCGTCACCGCTTCCGAGGACGACATGTCGCCGGTCATCATGGTTTGGGATCTTCGCAACGCCCGTGCACCAGAAAAGGTGAGCTGTTCAATGGACCGTTCTAGTGCTTCTTGCTGATGTTGATGTATGAAGATCCTCACTGGGCATGAGAAGGGTGTGCTCTCATTATCATGGTGTAAGCAAGACGCGGATCTATTGTTGTCTTGCGGTAAAGACAATCGTGCCTTGTGTTGGAACCCACAAACTTCGGAAATCATTGGAGAGGTACGTGCTCCCGAAATCTTTTTCTGGCCGTTGCTGATGTCCGCTCAATCTCGCTGTGCACATGCACGCAACGTTGTCGTTTTACAAATACTTGGTCGGATGTCGGTGCTACGATCATACTTATATTCATCCACACCATAGCTTCCTTCTGCAGAGAACTGGGCGTTTCAAGTTGAATGGTGCCCACGCAATCCCGATCTCCTTGCGGCTGCTTTCTTCTCTGGTACCATCGGTATTCATTCCTTGCAATCTACCAACGCCGTTCCATCTTCCGTGCAAGCTACCCCCAGACCATCCGGTGCCGAGCTTTATGATGCACCTCTGCCAATGCTTCCTTCGGATCAGGTTACACAAGGGCTCAATCTCAGTTTAAAACAACCTCCGCGTTGGCTCCGCCGTCCTGTGTCTGCCTCCTTTGGGTTCGGCGGTAGGTTGGTCTCCATCAGCAACCTCCCCGGAGCACATGGAAAGACGCAGAGCAGCGTTGTACACTTGAGAGGAGTGGTTAGCGAGGCAACCGTTGTAGCGAGGATCAAGAAGTTGAGGGCGGCAGAGGAAGAAGGTAGATTGGAAGGATTTGCCGAAGGTAGTGTGGGCGAGCAGTCGCGGGCTGAGGAGACGTGGAAGGCTCTGTTGAGTCTCTTCAGATCAAACTCGAGGGAGGAGCTGGTTATGCTCCTGGGTTACTCCAAGGAAGAGGTCAAGATCCGTATCGAAGAGGCTGCCGCGAAGCTCAAAGCAGTCCGGGCACAACAAACCGCTTACAGTGCCCCTGCGCTCAGTTACACGGCGGACGAAGAACTGGATAAACTCGAACCTCGCGATCCTGTTGTTTCTTTTGTGGACCCCGAGCCGGAGCCTGAAGTAGAAGCGACAGATACAGAGAAAACCGGGTCAGAGTTGTCTGCATCCGACGCCCCGCCCGCTGACGGGGAATCCACCACCACTGCGCCATCGCTCTTCGGGGATGACGCCGGCATTGGCACATTCGGTGCGGGAGCTGGAGCTGACTTCTTCAGCACCATGGTCGTCGCACAAGACATGGATGTTAACGACACGCAAACGTTGGTGATTCCTCATACAAACTACCCAATTGACTCGAGCGTGGCTGCTACGATCGGAAGTGGTCCGTCTAGCGTTGCCAGCGAGAGCTTGAGCGTCAAAAACAATACGTTCAGGATATACCCCTCCGACGAGAGCGAGACCGACAGGCTCATTACGCGCGCGTTAGTTCTCGGAGACTTCTCGAGCGCCGTAGAACTCTGTCTCTCGGCAGAGCGTTACGCCGACGCTCTCCTCCTCGCCATCAAAGGAGGAGGCGACCTCCTGCAACACACTCAGAAAGCGTACTTCGAGAGTCAAACCACCGAGTATCCTTATCTTCGCCTCTTCCAGAGCATTGTTACCAACGATCTCGATGACATCGTGCAGAATGCGGATCTGACGGAATGGGCAGAAGTTTTCGTCGTCCTGTGCACGTTCGCGAGGGGGGATGAATTCAGTGGACTGGCAGAGCAGCTTGGAGCACGACTCGAGTTCCAAGCTAGCGTTCTGCGTGCTGAGAGCGAAGCGGACTCAGAAGACAACGTTGCGGATGTGTTGGAGCTGAGGAAGACAGCCACTCTGACCTACCTTGCTGCTGGACGACTCGAGAGACTTGTCAGCATTTGGATCGAAGAACTGGCGGAAGAAGAAGGGCATCAAGTCAAAGCATTTGACTCTCCCGAGTCGACTTCACACTATGCAGCTCACGCGCACTCCCTACAGACATTCATCGAGAAGGTGACCGTCTTCCGCGGGGCCGCCAAGTACGTCGATAGTGACCTTTTGGCGCTCGGTGAGAGCACGAATGGCCCGATCAAGACATATAAACTCGCAGCACTCTATGACAGATATTTCGAGTATGCAGATATGCTCGCTGCGCAAGGTCTTGTCAAGGAGGCCGTCGAGTACCTGAAGCTGACACCTGAGGGGTACAAGGGTTCGGCCCCGGACCTTGTAGCGGTGCGCGAACGGTTGTCGGGCTTGTCTGGACAAGCGTCTCGTGTCTCGAATTCACCTCATGATGCTATTCCACACTGGGGTACCGCAAAGGAGCCTTCCGTGGGTCACCAGCCTCCCCCTCCAATTCCGACGCAAAGTGGATTGTATGGTCCTGCTCAGACATACAATCCTGCTCCACCACCCTATACTGGCCCACACAATATATACGCACCACCTGTGCCCCTCGTCAAGCCGCCTAGTCTTGGTGGGCTTCCCGTTCAACTACCTACCCGTCCCCCGGTTTCTAGTGTACCACCTCCAAGCGTACAAAACGGAGGTTGGAACGATCCACCTGTAGTTAAAGGAGCGGCACGGCGCACTACACCCAACTCGATTAGTGTCGGCAAGCCGGACCCTGTTATTTCGCCGTTCCCGAACGCAACGCAGTCGCCACCTACACCTGGTTCTCCATTCGGTCGTGGGTCGAATGCTCCTCTACCTCCGCCCCCACGGCCTTCGAGCGTGCAAAACCGACCTCCACCACCACCACAGGGACGTGTTCCGCAGTCCGTACGATCTGTCTCTACCACTGGTCAACTGCCGGTACAGCCACCCCCACACGCTGGTGGGGCACAGTATACGTCGCCTTCGTCGGGGTCTGTTCCACTCGGATCAACACCTGGGCCATACGCAAGAGCTACACCTCCGCCGGGACCTCCACGCAGTATAGCACCGCCTCTGGGTCAATACGCGCGCGCGACCCCGCCACCTGGTGCGGTAGGTTCAGCTGGCTCCTCGCAGCATCCTGGACCATATGCGCAGCCACCTAGCCAAGCGACGCTGCCGGCACAGCAACAACCTGCGCCATACGCGCCTCCACAGGCTTCCCAAGGATCTTATGGGCCCCATCCGTCACAGGCTCAAGCTCACGGACCGTACGCGCCGCCCCTCGGACAGGTTCCTCAGGCGTATGCGCCGCCTCCACCTCAGGTTCATCCACGGCCTGGATCGTATGGACAGTCACCCCCCTCTGTCAGCCAAGGTTCACCGCCCCAGGTTAGAGGACCTCCTCAGACGCAACGTCCGTTGGGTGGGTTGCCGCCTCAGCAGCACGGGCCTCCTCAAGGTGGTCCGAGTGCCCCGCCTGCACCTGCGCGTGCACCGGCTCCGCCGAGAGGACCTCCACCGCCGAAATACCGTAAGTCACAAGCTGGTTCCGGTATTCGTGTTTCGTCACTCCATGTAATCTCGTTTAGCACCGGGTGATCGCACGCATATCCCAGAGTCGGCACTGCCGATCTATAACGTGTTGACAGAACAGTTGGTGCATTTGAGGCAATCAGCACCCGTACGTTTTCCTTTGTTTTTGTGCGCATTTTTGGAACAGGGGCTGACGATGGGCGCAGCCTCAACAAAAACGTATGGTCGACGACCTCGAGCGACGTATCAACCCGTTGTTTGACGCGCTCAATTGCGAGACGCTCCCCAAGCCTGTCGTGGATCAGTTGTTGGTACTCATCCAAGGTACGTGTGCCAGGACGTGGCGTGTCGAGGGAACTGGTTGGCTGAGCAGCTCAATTCTTTTTAGCGATCGCCGCACATGATCGGGACTCGGCGTTGGGTATTCACGTCGATCTCCTCAAGAGGGGCTCGCAAACGGGTGACATTGGATTATGGATGTCTGTGATCAAGCAGTTGATCATGCGTTTGTGAGATACGAGTGCGAGGAGGGGCCCCGTCGTGTTGGAAAAACGTGTTGCACGTGCTTTGACGGACTATACGATGACTAGTCGGTTTTTTTAGATAGAAATTTCGAAATGATTTTGACTCGGTTCGACGTGGTTCTTTGCCAACAATGTATGACATTCCTTGTCGTCTGCATGTCATTACGATCGGGGTAGTCCATCCCAATTATATATCGATGCTCTGCTATCTCCGAGACATTGTCGTGGATCTATGGGACCTGAAGCAAACTGACACATACGATGCAGCTGCCTGGATGTAGTTATGAACGTCCGGAAACGATGCTTTTTGGCCACCCATTTCTGCCAGGCCTCCCACACACTAAGTTACGCGACGCATTTTTCATCGTTTGAAGGGCTTTCTACATAAAGGTACACCATATTCTAAGTACTTGGCTGGGTATCTCGTTGTCGAGATACCCAACATTGCAAGCCAAAGAAGTAAGTGTGCATTCGGCGGTGATCGTGCACTCGCCGGGGTTCGACAATAGCACGGGTAGTCCATTGACGTTCGACCCTCGATGTTCTGCATCTATCCGGCGTCCTGACGTTACAAGGTCGGATAACGTCTCTCGATCTCATCTTGGTCGACTCGTCCAGTCGAGGACGCCTGCCTGCGTCGACGACTTTTTGGACGATCCCGGACTGCTCCTTGATCATCATCCGGCCCTATTATAGTCGGGTAGCGGAGTAGGAACTTTGTCTTTCAGTGAACGTACCTTCCTATTCGTCTCAAACATTAAATAGGAGCAAGTTCGTCTATATGAAGATACGCACCGCGACGTGCTCTAGGGGATCGATGTGTTCGTTTCGGTGGCGTGCGGGTAGGGGAATAGGCGGGATGAATGGGGATCTCTGAACGGGAATCAATGCGAGGGGGGGGATTCAGAGTGACGGCAACTCTCCCATAGATGGGTAATTGGGACTCTCATGGCCTCTGAGGTGGTGAGAACCCAGGCAATGTATTGAGGTATTGTCTTGGTACGGTAATCTTACATTCCCCTCAGCTTGAGTCTCAGATACATTTCCATGTATTTCAGCGGACCATTTGTGTCCCCCGATCCTCAGCCCTCCTTCTAGCATTTACAGTTGCTATTGCTTAGTCTTGGCCCGCGCGCACGATATTCCAGCCTTTTTTTTTTTTCCAAACCACGATGTTGGAGCGCATATGGGCTGCTTGCGTGCGCTCAAAAGAACCAAAAGGTATTTCTTTCTTTCTGTGGGCGTGGAGAGCGCTGAAATGATGCGTGTGCCAGTTGAACAGTTGCATTCACGGGCAGGTTCGCTTTTCACTCAGCTTGAGCAAGGAGAGGGAACGGATTGGATCAACGAGACGATTGTCCTTGATCGTGAAGCATTGGAACTTTGCTCACCCGGCCACCCCAAGCGACGAGTTTCACTTACACAACTTCAGTATCATCTCTGGAGTCGTTATAACCAATTCGGGGCAATGATAGACATAGAGAAGCCATTGTACTTGCCCGAGAAGCACTCGACCTTTGCCCGCAAGGGCACCCAGACTGGTCAATCTCTTTGAACAACCTTGCGGTTGTTATAATTACTCGGTACAACCAGCTCGGGGGAGTGGTAGACCTCGACGGGGCCATTGTGCTCGGGCGAGAAGCACTTGACCTTTACCCACGAGGACATCCAGACCGGTTAATGTGTTTGAACAACGTTGCAGTTCATCTCTCCACTTGGTATGAGCAGCTCGGGCGAATGGCAGATCTGGACGGGGCCATCGACCTGGGGCGAGAAGTACTCGACCTTCGTCCACGAGGTCACCTCATCGTCATTGAGCAACATTGCAGTTGATCTCGCCATTCGGTACAAGCAGGTCGGGGAAATTGCAGACCTTCAAGAGGCCATTGTCCTGGGGCGAGAAGTGCTCAACCTTCGTCCACAAGGCAACCCGCTCGGGCGGTCGTGCCTGTTTGCTCGTCCGTCGGGATGCCCCTCTCCGAGGATCGGGGCCGGACCATCGGGCAGGGCGATGTACAGTACGAGTAGGGGCAGGTGAGGGAGCGGTACGGTAGCGGTTTCAAGCCTGCGAAAGTGCCGGTGTGAGTCTTAGGGAAGACTCCACGGGAGGGAACTCCCAAGTGTCTACAGGCGTTGGTAGAGACGTAAGGATGCACCTCTTGAATTCCTGGACTGTCGGACGAAATGTGATTGCGCACCCATCGTCCGATAACCACTACATATACGTTACCGTCCGACCTCGAGAAGAGAATCGATACGGCATTCGTGACGCACCTATGGTTCCTTGAAACCAGGACCTGGGGAATAAAGCCAGGAGCCAACGACGATGATCAGCGAAGACATGCACAAGTTATTATTCATGAGCGATACAATACACCATTTTACCCTTGTCAACGATCTCCTCGTGTTCTCGGGTGTGTCAGAAAACAAAACATGAATGCGCGTTGACGTCGTATCGTGACCAGAGGACCATGTTCAACCATCCTCCTCCCTTTTGCAATAAACTTTTGCACCAACTTGGACCCAGACACCCGAATGAACAACTTGCAATCTGTGTGATGCGCCTCGGCAGCGTCTTTTCCGTCCCAAGCGGTCCATACAAGAGCACCCCCTTGGGCTTCACAATCCCAAGCGCCTCGAAGAGCCCGGGATGCTTGATGGGCAACTCAATGACTTCCTTCATCTGTTTGATCTGCTTTTCCAGCGCGCCTAACATCTCATACGTACTGTCCAGGA
>JBBPLO010001570.1:0-10133 GCA_038089835.1 Retiboletus flavoniger | reverse complement strand
TTCCTTGACTTGAGATGAAGGTTTCAGAGAAGGCTCAAGGGAAGACCCTTAGCCTTAGTGTCTTGATAACAGACAGCGACGAGGGACGAGGAGTGGCTTAGAACCTTGTAGATTGAGGAGACTAAGCTAAGGAGACTACATGCGGTAGTGAGGGTTTAAATAGAGCCAGCCAAGGGTTATGTAAAGGGATGCGTCAGCGTCAGAGATAAGGAGTGAGTCAGCGCGATAAGGGCTGAGTCACAACGAGTCATATCTAATAATACAACAGTTCCGAAGAAGGTCGTAGAACGACGAAGAAGCGGAGGGAACCGCGGAAGCGGTACACGAGGCAGCAACGGCATACCTGGAGTCCGAAGGCTATGAGGACGAAAGGAGACATGGCTAAGTGTAAAAGAAAAGGAGAAAAGAAAAGAGATGGGAGACCGTGTCTCGTATCGTAACAGATAGGGCGTTGGACCAGGAGTGGGGGTTGTTGGCACAGAAGATACGTAGGTAGACCTCGAGTTCCTGATTGGTGCGTTCAGTTTGTCCGTCTGTCTGGGGGTGGTATGCAGAGGATAAGCGAACATCGTACTTGAGTAAGTGTGCGAGTTCTAGAGCGAAGGCAGAGGCAAACTGGGGGCCTCGATCAGAGATGATAGAGTTGTGAAGGCCAAATCGTTTAAAGACATTGTGGAAAAAGAGGAGAGCCACTCTGGCGGCATCAATGGTTTTATGGCAGGGGAGGAGTATTACCCCCTTAGTAAGGCCATGGTCAACCACGACCATGATAGAGTTGAAGGACTCGGAAGGAGGGAGGTCGGTGATGAGATCGATGGAGAGTTGGCGAAAAGGCAGGTGGAAGGTTGAGGCGATGGGTAGGAGGGGGGGGTGTGAGGGGTGAGTGTTGACCTTGCTTTGCTGGCAGGTAGGGCATCCCATGATGAAGTGTTTAACGAAGGTGGCAAGACCTGGCCACTAGAAGTCACGTTCCAGGATGGATTTGGTGCGGAAGATGCCCATGTGGCCAGTGAGTGGGGAGGAGTGGATGGTATGTAGCAAGGGAGTTCTGGCCGATGGTGGGACATACATTCGTTGGCGGAAGAATAGGTGGCCATTTTCGAAGGTCCAGTCAGAGGTGAGTGATCAGGGAAATAGGGGGGATTTAGAGGAGATTGCCTCTAAAGCACGGATGACTAGTGGGTTGGATGGTGAGGAAGATTTGATGAGGTTGGTGAGTGTGAGATCGAGTGCGTTGATCACGAGGGGTTCCAGTATGATGGGGGAGTCGATATTGTCGAGGGTGGTGTCTATGTGGTTGCATCGGGAGAGGGCGTCTGCGGGTCCCATCTTGGCACCAGGAGTTACCTTCCAGACAATGTCGAAGTCCTGAAGGAAGAGAGCCCATCGAGCTTGTCGTCGAGAGAGTTTACGTGGGTCACGTAAATAGGAGAGGTTTTTGTGGTCGGTGATAATTGTGGTGGGGTGGTTGGCGCCTTGTAGATGATGGCGCCATTCAGAGAGGGCCAGGATGACTGCGAGAAGTTCTCAATCATAGATGTCATAGTTGCATTCAGTGGGGGCTAAGGTTTTGGAAAAGTAAGCCAGGGGGCGAAGATTGCTGTTGGGGTCTGGTTGCATGAGGACTGCCCCGGCGGCGGACAAGGAGGCGTCGGTCATGACGGAAAATGGTTTAGAGGGGTCAGGAAGGGCAAGGACAGGGGCAGAGCAAAGGGTGGAGATGAGAGATTGGAATCCCTTTTGCTGGAGGGGGGTCCAGTTCCAAGTCTCATTTTTTTTGGTGAGGAAAACCAGGGGGGCTACAATGTTGGAGAAATTGGGGATGAATTTCCTGTAAAAGTTGGCGAACCCGATGAATGATCTGATACCAGTGACAGAGGTAGGGGGTTTCCAGTCCTTGAGGGTGGTGAGTTTGTGGGGATCCATCTGCACTTCTCCTTTCCCGATGACGAGGCTGAGGTACTCCATTGTTTGGGAGTCGAAGGAGCATTTGGATAGTTTGATGGAGAGGTTGTGTTCATGGAGTCTGAGAAGGACTCATCAGGTGCACTCATGGTGAAGGGAAATGGGGCCTTTGGTGCAGGTTCCCAGGTCGTCCATGTAGATCTTTAGCCAGCGCTCTGCGATCATGTCGGTGAAGATGTGGTTCATGAAGGTTTGGAATGTGGAGGGGGCATTGGAGAATCCAAAAAACATGACTGTGGGTTTGAAGAGTCCAAGAGGGGTGATGAAGGCCGCTTTCCATTGATTGGATTCGCGAATTCGTATGTTGTTGTACCCCCATCGAATATCCATTTTGGTGAAGTGGTTGGCGTCCTTTATATCCTCCAAGAGATCAGAGATGAGAGGTAAAGGGTAGGCATTCCGGATGGTGTGGGAGTTTAGGTAATGATAGTCCTGGCATGGACGAAGGGTTCCATCTTTCTTGGGGACGAAGAAGAAAGGGGAGGCTTGTGGGGATTTCAATGGGACGATGCAACCGGTTTTGAGATGTTCCTTGATAAATTCTCTGAGGGATTCTTTCTCTTTGGGGTTTAGCGGGTAAACCTTAGCGATCTTCAGGACGAAGGAGTCCTTGAGATCAATGGTGTGGTCGAATGGACGATGAATGGGAAGGGCATTATGCGATGATTTGGCAAAGACATCTGTTACGACTGCACCATCGGCAAAGGCGGAACAAAGGTGTCAGGACTGAGTGTGCTGGGGGAATGCAACGGAACTGTCCCAGCATGTTCTACTACCGCAGGGTTGGAAGCCCACGGCTTTCGAAGGTGAGTAGCAGAGAGGTCAGACCTCAAGGTGGCCCCAAGGGGCGAGGACAAGAGGCACCCGATGGGAGATGGCGAAGATATGTAATAGATAATGGTCAAAGTGGGGAATACAAGATAGTCGTACTATGCTTATATACCCGTATGAAGAGTGCACAGACCATGTGATATACATATGGGTATGAGTCATGGCTAAGTAAGAGACCATGAGGAACACGGGAGTCTATCTATAGGAGAGAGAGATGATACGTCAATAAGCAGGTGTACCGCAAGGAGCATATGATGGCCGTCTGGGCTGAAGGAGGAACATGAGAGGAGATGAGGACACGAGGAGTGCCGAGGCGACAGATAAGAGAATGTGTGAGAGCATGCAGGTATAAGCGAAGGCATGAGGAGTGCCAAGGCGGCGGATAAGGGATGGCCTTCAGGGCCCGGAGGACACGAGGGGACGCATAGTAGACGCGTGAGCTAAGATAGGGGCACGAGGTAGTGCCAAGATGCGGGATAAGGGATACGCATGGGAGGGACACATAAGCTAGGAGATAGGGAGTCCGCGGAGGGTACTGGGACACGTCAATAGGAGGGGACCGGGATACACAGGGCAAGTACCAGTTGATAGTGAGACGCAGGTAAGGCGTAAGCATCATGTGGAGGGACACGTGGGTCACGAGGGGTGAGCGGTCACGTGAGGATCACGTGGAGAGTTCTAGAGCGGAGGCTAGAGGGGACTCGGAGGTAGCCAAGGACTAGGGGTGGGACAAGGTTATCTCAGAGGTGATGGGGACCGGAGGTCACGTGGAGGTCACGAGGAGCGTGGAGGTCACGTGATAGACATGGGTGTCTAATGAGGTCGCATGGACGCGACGATGACACGATGCCGGAGGTAGCTGGGTCTGGGAGTTAGCTAAGGGTTAGCTAAGGACGACTGATAGCTGAGGGGCTAGCAGTGACAGGAGGACTCAGAGGTAGCTGAGGACTAAGGTGAAGGGTGATGAGGAGACTCCTACAGTGGCTAAGAAGAGAGGGTACTCTCCTGTAGGGTCGACGAGGGTGCGGAGGTGGGGGAGGAGGCGCGTGGACGAGGGACAAGGACACATGACGAAGGAAAAAGGTTAGGGGGTAGGTGAGTTGTAACAACATCAGTGAAATCCTTGCAGAATTCAGGGACTGAGGTTAGGGAGGGCGTAGTTCTTTGGGCGATCTCAGTGGAGATGGTTAGTTTGTAAATCTCTTCTTCTTCCATCTCCTTCAGGGGAGGGCGCTCACAGAGAGTCCTCTCAACCCTCTGGGGAGACGTTGGGATTGAGAGAGTACGATCCCTCCAATCTATGTTGGGATTCCATTTGATTAGCCAGGGCATGCCCAATATGATTTGAGGAGTCTTCTGCCGAAGAATGAAAAGGGGTTCGATTGAAGAGAAAGAGCTATGGGAGATGCGGGCGGTTGTGGTCCAGCGGATACTCCCAGAGGAGTTCAGGGTTCCGTCAACGTTATAGGCTAGGATCGGGTGAGGGAGTTTCTTAAGACGGAAATTTCCTCGAGGTAGGAGATGAGGGTCGATGAAGTTTCCGGTTGCTCTGGAGTCAATGAGGGCAGAGGTTTCGACGCTTAGTACTTTGACATCCAATCGAAGGGTTCTATTCTTTTGGGATGCTATGAGTACATGAAGAGAGTCTAGGGAAGAAGACGTCGAGACAGCTTCCCTTTTTAAAAATCCTTCGCCTTTTGTATGTTGGCGAATTGAACGGCATCTACCTCTTCTCTGTCTTCATTGTAACACATTTTTAGGATGGAGAGGATTTCTGCTTCGTCCTTGCCCGAGGTGCAGAGAGAGTTCACATATAGCTGGAGGGGGGACGACAAGGTGGGGGGCAGGGGTAGGGATGATGGGGGGGGGGAAACGAGAGTGGTAGTTCGTACGTTCTGGGGGCGACTGGTGGTTTTCTTACAGTTGCGGGCATCATGCCCAATGGTTCAGCAACAGAAGCATCGTCCTTCCTTGATACATTTTGCTCATTCAGTGGGGGTGAGTTTGGTCAAGGTAGTGGTCGAGTCTACCTCCATGGCATTGGGGTCTTTGCTTGGGGTGCAATGACTGTTGAACGAAAAGGGGGTGGAGGTGGTTCCGGTGTGAAGGGCTTGGATTCTCATTTTCTGGGCATGGAAGGTTTTAGCCTTCGTTACCCAGTCTGCGATGGTGGTGGGGACAGTTCCCATGGACAAGATCATGGTGGTAATTTGTTGGTCGAGTCCCAGGGCGAAGTGGTTGATAAGGGTGGTCTTGTCAGTAATGTTGGACTTCCCTGCGAGGTTCTGGAAGTCGGTGATGTATTGTTGGAATCCATCGTGGGAGCAGGTAATCTTCTGGCATAGTTTGGTTAGCTCCAGGCGGGCTGTGGCTCTCACGTCATATGGGAAGAAAGTGGTTTCGAAGTCCTTAGTGAAGTCAATGAAGGTCTTCCCAGTGGTGATGTTTGGGTCGGCCATCTTGTCATACCACGTTTCAGCAAAGGATGCTCCTCAACCGCTGGGCATCCTGTTGAGTGTGGTCATGATCCGTTCAGGGCCACCAGGGTAGAGGTGTTGATTGATCAGAAAATAGGCATTCATAGCCTTCATCCATCGTGATGCATCCGCAGAGGACCCAGAGAAGTCAGAGGGGAGGGCAGCCTTGAGTTCAGAGGGCATGCTGGATGAGGGGGAGCGAGATATGTAAATAGGGCTGGGTTGATGAGGAGGAGGACTGGGTTGAAAAGGGGCGTTGTATTTCGGCCCTTTGGGCGAGGGGGCGAAGGATGGGTCGATGAGTGGGGTTCGGCTGGATCCGGCGATTCATCTGGAGGGTTGATGATATAGGGAGAGGTCAGGGAGTTCTGAGTCGCTGTCTTCTGGGGATCTGAACGATGTGATGAGGTTGGGGTAGGTCCTTCACCTGAGGAGGTGGGACCGATAAGAATTCTTGAACTTTTGTTATGCATAGCATATGGTAGAGGGCTCGAGGTGACTGGGATCGTCTACAGGCGATACTCACGAAGAGACCGGCTTCTGATAGAGATTTGGGAGAGGAAACTGCCCTTAGAATCGCTAAGGTTGCTGAGTTCAGAAGGACTAGGGATGACTCAAGAAGGTACGCTAATATTGCGCAGTTCAAGAATAGAGATCAGAAATACAGGGAGGCGAGAACTAAATACTAGGGAGACTTCCCACGCACGGACCAAGTAGTGTTGAGGATACGACTAAGTATAAGAGAACTTAGCTAGGAGAAGAGGGTCCAAAAAGGTAAAGAAGAAGTGACGAAGTCCTATGGAAAACAGACTAGGGATAGCATGGAAGGTCCTCCGATGAAGAGGTATACTTCCTGTGCTCGAGAGATGCATCGTCCTTGATAAAAGATCAAGGAGGAAAAGTGTACAATTAAGAGAAAACGATGGTGAGGAAAGAAAATCATAACAATATGACGGCGCAGCTGATTGGTGTTTGTCAGCTTGTTCTTTCATTTGGCGCTGTTTGTTTTCTGAATTTTCTTTAACCTGTGCCAGCATGTCCTGCCATTCTTCGGCAAAGCGTGGGACTACGGAGGTTTTCATAGATACTTTTGGTTCTATTCCCATGTGCGGTTTGTATGTTTTAGTGACTTGGTGAGGGGCTTTACCAGTCGACAAATGCGTTCTTTGATGCGTAGGCTACCAGGTGCCATATGCTGTGTTTTTCTATAGATAAAATGGCGCCTGTTGCGAAATCTGAAGTGTCGCATTTGAGTCGGAAAGTTGCTTCGTCATCCGGGTAAGCTAATACCAGGGCCGTTGTAAATGCTTCTTTTAAGTTATTGAAGGCAGTGTTTTCTTTTTCTTCCCACCTCCATTGAGTGTCCTTTTTGGTAAGATCATTCAACAGTCTTGCTATAAGTGAAAAGTCTTTTATAAATCTCCTGTAAAAGTTTGCCAACCCTAGGAAGCTTCTTACTCCCTTGACGGTTGTAGGTACTGGCCATTGCCGAATAGCATCGGTCTTTCCTGTTTCCATGGAGATGCCTTTGTCAGAGACAATCATCCCAAGAAGGTCTATGCTTTTGACCTTGAACATGCATTTTTCTGGTTTTATGTATAAATCATTGTCCTTTAGTCTTTGTAACACTTCTAGCACTATATCGTGCTCTGCTTCATCTGCAGTTTTTGTGAATACAAGGATGTCGTCAATATATATGATTACAACATCTGGCATGTCAGCGAATATTTCGTTCATCATTGCCTGAAAGGTGGCCGGGGAGTTACATTGTCTGAAATACATAACCAGGGGTTCGAAGGCTCCGCAATGACAGACGAATGCTCCTTTCCACTCATCGCCTTCCTTGATGCAAATATTATTGTAACCCCATCATAAGTCCATTTTCGTAATAAGTTTAACTCCTTTTAGTTTATCAACAAGTTGTGAAATGAGTGGAAGAGGGTAATTGTTTTTGATGGTTCCCTCATTAAGGTATCGGTAATCCTGTACCATTCTCTTTTTACCATCCTTTTTTGGAATAAAGAATACCAGTGACGTTTGTGGAGATTTTGATGGTCTAATATACCCTTTGTGTAATTGGTCGTCGACGAAATCTGACACTTCCTTTTGTTCGTCTACAAACATTGGGTAAATCTTTCCTTTTCTTGGTTTAAAGTCCGGTTTTAGATCTATAGTGTGATCCCAGGGTTTTCTTAGTGTTACGCGTAGCGTACGAAAGAGGGCGGAGGGTGATTCGGATCGTCTGCAGGCGATACTCACGAAGAGACCGACGTCTGGCAGAGATTTAGGCAATGAATTAACCCTAGAATCGCTAGGGTTACTTAGGGTGTCAGACACACAGGTGACTCAAGAGGATTACGCTAGTATTGCGCAGATCAAGAATAGGGAGCGGGGATACAGGAGTAGCGAGAATGATATACGAGAAAGAAAGGGAGACTTCCCACGCACGGACCAGGTAAAGCTAGGATACGACTAAGTATGAGAGAACTTAGCTAGGAGGGGATTGTCCAGAGTAATGGCTAAGTGACGGAGTCCTAAGGAAAACAGACTAAGGATAGTGTAGAAGGTCCTCCAATGAAGAGGTATACTTCCTGTGCCCAAGAGACGCGACGTCCTCGGTAAGAGATCAGGGATGAGAAATGTACTAACAAAAGGAAACGATGATGAGGAAAGAAAATTGTAACACTTAGCGGCATCCTTTCTGAGCACTTTTTGCTAAAAATGTCCAGGTATGCATGGTATTCTTTTGGTACCATTTCTTCTACCGTCTTTTCCTTCTTTTCTTTGTCCACCTTCTTTGTCACTTGATAAATATGTGGTGCCATTTCTACTTCCCTTTCTTCTAGGGTGGCTAACCATGTTGCTTGATCTGATAATAGATAACATGTCCGAGGACATCTTTGTAGTTGAAGGGTTCCTTTTTCCCAATTGATTTCCGGGTTGTGCTTTGTAAGCCAGATGTATCCCAGGATCATTGAATTCTTTCCAAGGTCAGTCACTTCTGCCGTAAGGCTTTCGCGGTGTCCTTGGTACTCTACAATTAAATCGGCAGTGTAAGAGATGTTTCCTGCCGAGTTCTTTGATCCATCTACATTATAGACTGGGATGGTGTGATCTAGCTTCTTTAGCAGGATCTTGTTCCTTGTTGCCCATTTTAGATCTATGAAGACTCCATTTGCTCCTGAATCTAGTAGGGCTTCTGTCGTAATTTCTTTTTCTTTGGAGTGGACAGATTTGGCTTTAATCTCCAGAGAAAGTTCCTTCTTTTGCTTTGTGGACCTTATTAAGATCTGATCTGGGATTTCTAATGTTTTTGTATTTTCTTTTATAGCCGAATTAAGCCTGCATTCCTGTGCAGCAAGCTCCATAGGAGACCTGGCTTCGGTGTACATATCATCATCATAGTCCGAGTCTTTGATATCTAATGTACAAAAAGTATTATAGAAAGATTTGTCCGACAGGTTCATCTGCTGATCACCCAGATGGGTCAGAGACACTAAACTTTTCCCTGTTTCGCTTTGGTGACCTTGAGGTCTTTTAGGTACACCTCGACTTCTTCTACTGAGGACATATTTTGGACTGCTTTTAAGGCAGAGTCCATAGCCTTTCCTTTTCCTTTTGCCGAAGAAGTTCCTTCCTCAGCATCCAAAGATGTAGTGTCTGTAGTACAGATGTTGTGATACTTTGAGCACCTTCGGTTATGCCCACCTCCAAGGAATTTGCACTCAGGGCACTGCTTTTTGGGTTTTGTGCAGTCTTTGACAAAATGAGATCCTTGGCAGTTGAAACACTTGTTCGTTCTTACTGCATCTATGTCCATAGGTTCTCCTTTTCCTCCGTATGTCTTTGATCTGGAGGCGGATCTTTCCTTGTAGGAGCCGTAGCCCCAATTGTTCTTCTTTCGGAGGTTGAAAGCCTCCATCCTTTGTCCGACTGTTCAGACAGTTTCTAAATATGTCTCGACATCGTCTTGCCGAGATCCTTTGAGGTAGATTTGCCTCATGACGTCTTCTCTTGTGTTTTGCTCTAAATAGAAGATGCCCATTCTATCGAAAGTGATGTTCAGTTCGGATCCTTTGGCCCATTGGTAGTGTTACGATCCATGGTGGATCGCCCTTTCGTTTTCTTTTTCCTTTTACTTAGCTAAGTCCTCATTCCTCCTTATCTCGTATCTCGGACTTAGGAACTCCGTTCACGCCCCGAGTTCTGCTTCCCTGGTTCCTTCCATTCCGTCTTATCTTGGAACCGTTGTATTATTAGAACTGACTCGTCATGACTCATCCTTATCTACCGCAGATGACTCACTCTTATCTCGGGCTTACTAGAAGCCCATTACCTAATATCTTGGCATATGTACTTATAGTCTCTCGTCGCCCTGTACTCTTCCTTAGCTTAGTCTACTCAATTCTACAAGCTCTAAGCCCACTCCTCACTCCCCTCATCGTGGTCTGTTATCCACACACTGAGACTACAGGTCATCCCTAGGTCTCCACCTTGCACTTCGTCCCAGGCTTAAGGAATCCCCTTGAAGTCCACTTGCAGGCCATTTGGCGTTGCTCCTGTTCAAGGCATCACCTTGAACGCGTGTCTCCAAAGGTTGCTGTCGGAACACCCTGCGTATCCTCCCTCATCTTCGTATCCACTAAGAGCTCACTTTGAGTCCCTGCTGGTATTCCATAGCCCAGCATAACAGGTAGATTGTCATCCAATGGGTGAGATAGTCCTTGGTACTCTGTGTAGAGCCTTGTTTGTTACAGTTTTATTTCCTCATCATCGATTCCTTTTGTTTGTACATTTCTCTTCCCTAGTGTCTTACCGAAGACGTCGCATCCTTCGAGCACAAGAGGTCTACCTCTTCAT
>JBBPLO010001569.1:0-10134 GCA_038089835.1 Retiboletus flavoniger | reverse complement strand
GTTTCTGACCTTCCTCTTCCCCGGAATCCCTTTTGGGGCGAACCTATTCGCTCCCCTCACCCTTCCTTTGGCCAGGACTTGTAGGCTACGCTTCTCAAGTCCCTCCAGCCTTAGCAGGATCTTTACATCGGGCATTGGTAGACTTGGCAGTCTGCCCGAAAGTGACCGAGGTGGTGGCAATTGAAGCATGCCTGGTGATACTGGGGGTGAGTGGGCAAGAGAGGCGTCGTGCCTTCATTGCCGGTCCAGAATGCCTCTACACGGTCCAGGAAGTCTATCTCTTCTTGGGCAAGGGGGGAAGCAGATACCGAGGGGGTGGTGTTGGCTTGGCTAGCTTGGCGTTCAGAGTGATCCTTCAGGTACTGGTCAAGGTCCTGGAAGAACTTGAGGGCTCCTAGTTGGTAGGCTAGGAGGAGGGTGACAGCGCAGGCGTCTCTGTAGATGGAGGATACGACAGAGTGGAGACAGGTGCGTTGTGCGTCAGTGGGATGAGGGGGGATGAGGCCAAGGCGGGCGATCTGCAAGTATAGTTTGGAGACAAGCTCCAAAGGGGATGCATCTTCGACGAAAGACTGCATCAGGATGAGGAGGTGGGAGTCGGTCAACGACGACGCGAGCTCCTGAAGGTTGTCTTGAGATGGGTAATCTTCCTGGAGATGGTAAGCGTTAATGGGGACATCGACGCTTAGGATAGGTGTTGGGATGGTGGTGGCAAGGGAGATGGGAGGTAGTTCAGGTGAGCGGTCTCCCCAACGTGGGGGACCGACAGTGGGGGATCCCCATCCAGGGGAGGCAGCACGGGAGGAAAAGGTCAATGGGTCGTATATGGTGGACGCATGCGAAGCTATGGTAGGAAAGTCTATAGGTAAGTCATTGGCAAGGACGATGTTATGTGCATCAGCAAGGGGAGAAGAGAGAGGGGGAGACGAGCGGAGGGATGATACTGTAGTAATGGAAGACATATTTCTTTTTGAGGACAGTTTTGTTTTTCTTTTGGTATGCTACGTGAGGGGGATAGAGAGAGGGAACTAAAGAGGGAAGACGCAAGGGTGTGCTTTCTTATAGGCGAGGAGGATGGCCCATGCGTGTCTGAGGTCCTTTTCAGGAAGCCAGGAGTCATCATCGGCAGAGTATCCTTTCCACCGGACGAGATAGTGGCGCTTATCTGAAGCACCACGGTGACGTATGATCTTTTCCACTTCATACTCCACTTGTCCATCAACAAGTTCCAGGGGGTCCCTTTTGAAATGGGGGCCGTAAATGGTGTTTTGGCGATAGGGCGATAAGAGAGAAGTGTGGAACGTGGGATGGAGTTTCCACGTTTTGGGTAGGGCTAGGTGATAGGAGATGGGAGATAAGACGTCAGTGATAACGAAGGGTCCTTCTCTTTTTGGGGAGAATTTGGGATTGGCTAATTCCTGGCAGAGGTTTCGTGCCTCGAGCCATACCTTATCTCCTTTACTAAAAGGGGTAAAGGGACGTTTGTTTCGGCTAGCCATTACTTGGCGAGCCAGTTCGTGGGAGGCGAGGGCCTTGTTTCGGGCGGAGGAGAGTTCTTGGAGTCAGGTTTCAATGGCCGGTACATTGGTGGATGGTACTAAGGTAGGCAGGGGGTTAGGTTCATACCCCATGAGGAGAAAGAAGGGAGATTTGTTAGTAACCGAGTGGGGGCGGTGATTGTGGGTGAACTCGGCTAAGGAAATTTTACTAGCCCACGAGGTGGGATTGTCTCCGTAGAAGATGCGGAGGTATGTTTCAACTTCTTGGTTGACTCGCTTGGTCTCTCCATCGGTTTGAGGATGGAAGGCGGTGGAGAGGGCAAGCTTGTAGTTGAGGATTCTTCCAAGTTCTTTGGAGAACATGGAGGTGAATTGGGGGTCCTGGTCGGAGATGATCTTGTCCGGGAGTCCATATCTGGAATAAACTTTGTGGGCGAACAGGGTTGCAATTCCGTCTGTGGTCACGGTTTTCTTAGTGGGGCAAAGAATTACCCCCTTTGTAAGGCCATGGTCGACCATGACCAGGAGACTATCAAAGCCGTTGGAGATGGGGAGGTCTGTGATCAGATCGCAAGAGATCTGTTGAAACAGGCGAGTGCACGAGGAGCAGATAGGGATAAGAGGAGGGGTGGTCGGGTGGGTGTTAGCTTTGTTTTGTTGGCATACTGCGCAGCCGGAGACGTAGTTGCAGATGTGGGCGGCGAGGCCGGGCCACCAACATTCAGCGGTGACAAGTTGATGTGTTTTTAGGTAGCCGGGGTGGCCGGCAGTAGGGTGGTCATGATGTTTGGCTAGGACTGCCTGGCAGGAGTTGGGGGGTATGTAGATGCGGCCTTGGAAGGTGAGGGCGCCATTGATCAACTGCCAGGGGGAGAAGCGTGCATGGAAGGACGCGGGAAGAGGTGCGGAGAGGGATTGGATGGCTTGGAGGGCCGTGGGGTCAATGGTGCACTCGTCAGAAATTTGTTTGGCAAGGAGGGTGTCAACGGTTGAGATGAACGCAGTTTCGGGGAGGACAGTGATGGCAGTGTTATCTGTTTCATGAGAGTCAAGGTCCGCGCGGCAGGACAGGGCGTTGGGGGCGGCAAGCTTGGAGGCTGGGGTATACGAGAACTCGAGGTCGTAGTCGGCGAGGTCGAGGAGCCAGCATGCTTGACGCCGGTTGAGGTCTTGGGGTTTTCGGAAGTAGGTGAGGTTCCGATGGTCGGTGAAGACCTTGACAGGGAAGGGGGCACCTCTGAGGTAGTGGTGCCAGGCGGAGAGGGCGCGCATGACGGCAAGGAGTTCGCGGTCATGGACGTCGTAGTTTCGTTCTGCAGGGTTAAAGGATTGGGAGATGTAGGAGCATGGCTTCCACTCTCCATTGGGGTCAAGCTGTTGTAGGATGGCCCTGGAGGCGAACTTCGAGGCATCGGTGGCGACGGCGAACTGGGCGCCGGTGTTGGGGAGTTGTAGGATCGGTCGGGACTGGAAGGCATCTTTGAGGGAATCGAAGGCGTCTTGGCATGCGGGGGACCATTCCCACGGTTGGTTCTTTTTGGTGAGGTCGATCAAGGGACGGGCAGTGGTGGAGTAGTTTTTGATGAACTGCCTGTAGAAGTTGGCGAATCTGAGGAAGGATCGGACTTGCTTCAGAGTGGTTGGTACAGGCCACTTAGAGATTCCTTCAAGTTTTACGGGGTCCATGGCGATGTGGCCTGGTTTGACGATGAGGCCGAGGTATTCCACTTCATCTGTGGCGAACTTGCATTTTTCGAGTTTGAGGTGGAGGTCGAGTTCGGTCATGCGTTGGAGGACTCGACGGGTTCTGTCGGTGTGAGTTTCATCATCGCCAGAGAAGATGAGAAGGTCATCCATATAAATGACGAGCCATCCTTCAGCAATTAGGTCTCTGAAGGAGTCGTTCATGAACCTTTGGAATGTGGCGGGGGAGTTCATCAGTCCGAAGTACATGACATTGGGTTCAAAGAGGCCATGGTGGGTTATGAAGGCAGCTTTCCATCGGTCTTCAGGGGCGATCTGGATATTGTTGTACCCCCATCGGATGTCGAACTTGGTGAATTTTTGGGCGTCTTTGAGCTTATCGATGAGCTCAGAGATAAGAGGGAGAGGGTAGGCATTGTGGACGGTTGCTTCATTGAGCTTTCGGTAGTCCTGGCAGGGACGTAGTCCTCCGTCCTTCTTATGAACGAAGAAGAAGGGTGATGCTTGTGGGGATTTGGAAGGAGAGATCTTCCCAGCGGCGAGGTTTTCGTCGATGAACTTGTCAGCTGTAGTTCTTTTGTCAGGGGACAAGGGGTAGATTTTTCCGATGCTGGGGGAGAAATCGGGTTTTAGAGAGATTTTATGGTCATAGGGTCTGGATGGAGGGAGGTGGTCGGCAGTGTCTTGAGAGAAAACGGAGTTGAACTCAGCGTATTCCAGGGGTAGGGAAGCTTTCAGGCTCTTGAGGGTTTCTTCCTTGGTGAGCTCAGTAGCTTTGGTGATTTTGGCTATCTGGGAAGCACGGAGGAATCAGGATCTGCAGCGGATGATGTGGAAGACTGATCGGTTGCAGATGGCGATGTCAAGGTATCTCTCCTCCACTTCTCGGTCGAGGTAGTTATGGAGGTGGTCATGAGAGATAGTATGAACCAGGATGGAGTTGGGTTCGTGTACAGGGAAGGTATAGACCTTGTTGTGTCTTTCAAGGTCTTTCTTGTGTTCGTGGTGGAGGAGGGATGATTGGTCGATGGACTCGTCGAGGATGAGGGTTCAGGTGACCCAGTTGATTTTTGGGTTGGCGGTCCGAAGCCATGGGAGTCCGAGGATAAGGTTGTCTTGTCCCAGGCGCATGACGTGGAAGAGCACCTTTTGGGCGAGTCCCCTAACATTGAGGAATAGGGAGCAGGTGTGGGTGATCCTCCCTTTATGGTTGGTGGTTCCGTCCGCGTTTTTAGCGAGGATGGGGGTGACAAGCTTCATGAGGAGGAGTTTGTGTTTGGTGACGAAGTCGTAGTCGATGCAGGAGATGCTGGTGCCACTGTCTACGAGCGCTCTAGTGTCAACGGTTTTCATTGTGTATGAGGGGCATATGACTTGGACCGGAATGATCATTGATTTAGTCACAGCTTTTACAAGTACAGAAGCGATGTAGGAAGGGGCTAACGTCGAGATAGGCTTCTTTTCTAAAAACCCTGGAGGAATACCACTTTTATGGACTCCTCATCTTCATCATCGTCCTCCATCTCTTGGAGATGAGGGAGGTTTTCTTCATCAGTTACTTCCACCACTTTCTTGGTGGGCAGTCGTGAGGTCCTGGGGGTCTGTGGGGAGAAGGCGGGGCAGTTCCAGGAGGAATGCCTGCTTTGGCGGCATCGGAAACAGAGGTTGTTTCGGATGCATCGTTGTTTTTCTTCGGGGGTCATCTTGGTGATAGTTCGGACAACATCAACGTCCATGGCATTGGGGTCCGTCCTGGTTTTCGGGGTGAAGGAAATATTCCTGGCACAGTCCACTCCAGATCTGGAGGTGACTTCGTGGGCATGGTTCCACATGTTGTCGAAGTGCATGGCCTTCGAGTACCAGTCGGCGATGGTGGTCAGGGGTGTTTCCATCGCGTATATTTTGTACATGATGGAAGAGGGTAGTCCGGCGGTGAAGTAGGCGATAAGGACGTTGTCGTCCGTGATCTGGGCTATAGCGACTTTGCTGTGGAAGTTGGCAATGTATTTGAGAAGGGTCGGAGAGAATCCATTCTTCTTTTTCTGCATTCTAGTGGTGGAAAGCCAAGTGATGGCATTTCCGATCGAGTCTTGGTGTTTGAAGGCAGCCTGGAATTCAGTGGTGAAGGTGGCGACTGTTCCGAGGTTGATGGTTCTGGCAGAGCAGCATTTTTGCTGGAAGGTAGCAGCCCAAATGGCGGCAGATCCTTTGGTCATATGTGAAAGCGCAAATGCGATCTTCTTTGCATCAGTGTCGTAGACGTTGGCATTGACAAGGAGATAGAACTGGACAGTGTTGAACCACTGTTCGGATTGATCATAGGACCCATCGAAGGGTTCAGGGGCTCCAAGGCGCAGTTCCTTTGAAGACATAGTTGTTGGGGGCAAGGATAAGGGCGTGAGGGCGGGGAGCATTTGAGCAAGAGGAAAGCCAGTGAGGGCAGGCAGTTTAGGAGGTCTGGTAGGGAGAGATATGCTCGGTTGTGTGGCAACGGGAGTGGGAGTCTCAGGGGAAGGAACTCGCGGAATACTAAGTTGTTGGGCAAGGCCTCGGGCAAGGTGGATGGTTTCTTCTTCCTCTTGGAGAGAGGTGGGGTTGACGTCAGGGTCAGAGTGATCAAGGGAGGAGGGGGACAAGGGCTCAGGAGAGGATTGGCCTTGTTCAGGCGTTCCTTGGGGTAGGAACCAGTGGGAGGAAATGGTGGCGCAGTGCCCAGGGAATCACCCCGTACAGGCTGATTGTGGGAAGGGGGTGTGCGGTTGTCCAGGGAATCACCCCATACAGACTGAAGGCGGGAGTGGGTAGTAGAGCGACCTGAAAGTTGTCTGTAGAAAGCTAGCTTAGTCTTTTGTTACGCTGGGCTATGGAATACCAGCGGGGACTCAAAGTGAGCTCTAGTGGGACAAAGATGAAGGAGGATACTCGAGATGTTCCGACAGAGGTCTTCGGAGACACGCATTCAAGGGTGAAGCCTTAGAACGGTAGCAACGCCAAACGGCCTGCGAGGGACTTCAAGGGGTTTCCTTAAGTCCGGGATGAAGGTACAAGGTGGGGGCCTCAGGGATGTCCCTTAGCCTTAGTGTGCTGATAACAGACAGCGACAAGTGGGGTGAGGAGGTGGCTTAGAGCTCGTAAGATTGAGTAGACTAAGCTAAGGAGAATACATGGGTGTGTTCAGGTATAAGTATGTATGCCAAGAGGGTTAGGTAATGGGCTTCTAGTAAGCCCAAGATAAGGAGTGAGTCATCTGCAGTAGATAAGGATGAGTCACTAAGAGTCAGTGCTAATAATACATCAGTTCAGAGATAAGGGAGAAGAGAAGAACCGGGGAAGCGGAACCCGAGGCATAAACGGGGTTCCTAAGTCCGAGGTACTATGACAGGGGAGCGAGGACTTAGCTAAGAGAAAGAAAGAGAAAAGAAGAGGAAAAAGAGGCGATCCACAGTGGATCGTAACATGACCTGTTTGGCAAGGAGGATGTCAACGGATGAGATGAAGAGGTTGGCGGGAAGAAGGGTAGTGTCAGAGTTGTCCGATTCCTTGGAGTCATGGTCAGCATGGGCATCAGGGCTGGCTAGTTGTGCTGCGGGAGTATAGGAGAACTTGAGGTCGAAGTCAGTGAGGTCAAGTAGCCACTGGGCTTGGCAGCAGTTCAAGTCTTGAGGTTTTCGGAAGTAGGTGAGGTTTTTATGGTCTGTGAAGACTTGGACTGGGAAAGGGGAGCCGCAGAGATAGTGTTTCCATGCTTGGAGGGCACAGATAACTGTGAGGAGTTCGCAGTCGTGAATATCATAGTTTCATTCTGCAGGAAGGAATGATTGGGAGATAAAGGAACAGGGTTTCCATTTCCCATTCTCATCGAGTTGTTGGAGGATGCCACCAATGGCGAATTTGGAGGTGTCAGTGGCAATGGCGAACTGGGCAGCTGTGTTGGGGAGTTGTAAGATGGGGCATGCAAGGAAACAGTCTTTGAGGTTTTCGAATATCATTTGATATTCAGGGGTCCATTCCCATGGTTGGTTCTTCTTGGTGAGATCAATGAGTGGGTGGGCAATGGTGGAGTAGTTGGTGATGAATCACTGGTAGAAGTTAGCAAAGCCGAGGAAGGATCAGACTTGCTTCATGGAGGTGGGCAAGGGCCATTTAGAGATGCCTTCAAGTTTCATGGGGTCCATGGCGACATGGCCTGGTCAGACGATCATTCCAAGATATTTGACCTCATCAGTGGCGAATTTGCATTTTTCAAGTTTGAGGTGGAGGTCGAGTTCAGTCATGCATTGGAGGACTCATTTGGTGCATTCAGTATGAATGGCTTTGTCAGGGGAGAAGATAAGGAGGTTGTCCATGTAGATGACCAACCATCCTTCGGTGATCATGTCGTGGAAGGAGTCATTCATGAATCTTTAGAAGGTCGCTGGGGAGTTAGTAAGTCCAAAGAACATTACGTTTGGGTGAAAAAGGCCCCAATGGGTGATGAAGGTGGCTTTCCACTGGTCTTCGGATTTAATTTGGATGTTGTTGTATACCCAGCAAACATTGAACTTTGTAAATTTTTTGGCATCCTGGAGTTTGTCGATAAGCTCTGAGATCAGGGGTAGTGAATAGGTGTCTCATACAGTCGCTTCATTGAGCTTCCTGTAGTCTTGGCAGGGGCATAGGCCTCTGTCCTTCTTATGGACGAAGAAGAAAGGCAATGCCTGTGGGAAATTAGACAGGGAAATTTTCCTGGCAGCAATGTTTTCATTGATGAATTTGTCTGCCACTTCCTTTTCAGTAGGGGAGAGCAGATAGACCTTACCGATGGAGGGTACAAAATCAGGTTTTAGTTTGATCTCATGGTCATAAGGTTGAGATGGGGGAAGGTGATCAGTGGCATCCTTGGAAAAGACGGAGGCGAACTGTTGATACTCTTTGGGGAGGATGACTTTGGGGGTGTTGAGGGCTTCGGCCTTGGCAAGTTCAGTCACCTGGATAATTTTGGAGATCTGGGAGTTGTGGAGGAAGTGAGAGCCACATCGGATGATGTGGAACACAGATCTGTTGCAGATGGTGGTGTTCATGAAGATGTCTTTGGTGGTCCAGTCGTTGTAGTTTCAAAGGTGGTCCTAAGAGATGGTTCATACTGGGATTGTGTCGGGTTTGTGGATTGGGAAGGTATAAACCTTATCATGTCGTATCTGGTCTTTTCTGTATTCCTGGTGTAGGAGTTTGGACTGATCAATAGATTCGTCCAGGGCGATGATGTGGTTAACCCAGTTAATGTTTGGATTCATGGAGTGGAGCCAGGGGAGTCTGAGGATGACGTTGTCTTGGCCAAGGTACATGACGTGAAGGAGGACTTTCTGGGTGAGTCCTTCGATTGCGAGGAAGAGTGAACATGTGTGTGTGATCTTTCCCTTTTTATTGAGAGATCCATTGGTGTTTCGGGTGAGAATCGGGGTAGAGAGTCGGGTAAGGGGAAGTTTGTGTTTAGTGGCAAACTCCCAGTCGATGCAGGAGATATTTGCTCTGCTATCTACTAGGGCGCAAGTGTCGACGGTTTTCATCATGTACGAGGGGCAGATGACTTGGACAGGAATATGCATTGATTTAGTCACCACTTTTACAAGTACAGATGCTATAGTGGAAGGAGCTAATGTCGAGGTAGGCTTCCTTTCTAAAAATCCTGGAGGAAGACCACTTTCATGGATTCCTCATCTTCATTTTCATCATCATTGTTCTTGATCTCTTGTAGACGAGGGATTTCTTCTTCAGCAACCTCAGCTACCTTCTTGGCAGGTGGCTGTGTGGTTCCTGTGGGGCACTGTGGGGAAAAGGTGGGGCACTTATTGGAGGAGTGCCCTGGTTGTCAGCATTGGAAGCAGAGGTTCTTCTCGATGCAGTGTTTGTGTTCTTCAGGAGTGAGTTTCCTGATGGTTTGGACAATGTCTACATCCATGGCATTAGGATCTTTGTGGGGAGTGTAGGCCATGGAGTTGGTGGTCTGGGAGGTAGGATGATAAGTCTTCTTGGCGATTTCTTGGGAGTGTTCCCACATGGTTTGGAAGTGGGTTGCTTTCTTGTACCATTCTTCAACAGTGGTCGGAGGGGTTTCCATGGAGTAGATCTTCATCATCAGCAGTTGAGGTAGACCAGCTGAGAGGTAGCAGATGAGGATGTTGTTGTCCGTGATCTTAGAGATAACCACGTTGTTGTGGAAGTCTGTGATGTATTTAGTGAGGGTCAGTTCGTACGTACCCTTCTTCTTGGTTATTCGTATGGTGGTTAGCCAGGCAATGGCATTGCCTATCGAATCTTGGTGTTCGAAGGCAGTCTTGAACTCCTTTACAAAGTCCAAGAGTTTTCCTAGTGTAATGGTGCCAGTGGTCATACATTTCTGGCAGAAAGTGGTGGCCCAAGTCATGGCAGATCCCTTGGTCATATGCAAGAGGGCGAAGGCGATGCGCTTGGCATCAGTGTCATAGATGTCCTCGTTGACAAGGAGGTAGAACTGAACAGTGTTGAGCCACTGTATTGATGTATCATAGGACCCATTGAAGGGTGTAGGGACTCCAAGATGAAGTTCCTTTCCTGAGGACATAGTGTTTTGGATCGGAGGTGGCCAAGGGAATGAGGGACGTGTTCGAGATAGAGGGAACCCAGTGAGCACTGGGTGAGGGCTAGGTTTGGAAGGGAGAGGAAAGATGGGTTGCATGGCAATGGGAGTGGGAGACAGAGGGATAGGAACTCACAGAAGGCTGAGTTGGGCAGAGAGGTCATGAAAGAGCTGGAGGGTTTCTTCCTGCTCTTCTTGGATAGTGTTATGCGTAGCGTACTAGGGAGGGCTCGAGGTAACGAGGGTCGACCTTCAGGCGATACTCACGAAGAGACCAACGTCTGATAGGGACTGTAGAGCGATGGAGTTGTCCTTAGAATCGCTAAGGTGATTGAG
>JBBPLO010001568.1:0-10134 GCA_038089835.1 Retiboletus flavoniger | reverse complement strand
AATGCACGGGTTGTTTTGTCGAGTGGAGAGGGAAGCTGTAACTGGTGTGCAATTTGCGGTAGCGAGATTCTCGCCAGATTCTTGCTATGAGAGTCGAAAGAACCGTGGTCTGAGGGGGCGTGTAGCGTGAATGATTCTGCATCGTCGGCAATCATATCTTCGTGCGGAAGGACGGGGTCAAAGAGACATTGAAGCCATGGATGCACGAGCACCAGATTGGTCTGGCCGGCTAAGTCATCCGACGTCCTAATCTCGACCTCCCCAAGCGCAAATGCCGTGGCACGGTAAACGCGCATAGAGGAGCCATCTCTGGCGGGGAATGGCCCGCTAACTGTTCTCAGCAGAAATACGATGCACGATAAGCTTAGGCGGCGACTGACGAGGCGCGGGGTTGGAAGAAAGATGAGTCGATCGTATAGTTCCACAGCGGAATCGTGAAACGTCGAGAATGTCTGTAGTTCGGCAAGTAGTGTTTCCATCTCATCGTCAGGTATGGGCGATGGTACGTGCGATGATAACGTCTCGCGGTAAACGGTAATCTCCGCAGGGAGGGAGCTATTGTAATCCGATGCCTTCCCTGTCCAGGCCAAAATTGTGGCGTCCCCAGAGCGAGTGAGGACCTCTTGTAAGAGACGGCCGAGCGCACGCCGTTGCCCTTCACCATACGTGACTGGAATAGAGACATCGAATATACCGAACAGCGAGTAAGCAATGTCTTCTTGCTTCGTAGCAGAGCGAGTTGAAGCAAGGCAAAGCTTCTGCCGGACATTCTCTGATCCAGGAGACAAAGAAAGGAGCTCCTTTACATCAATCCCAGTCGCGAGTGCCATCTCTCGCATGATGACAGGAGATTCCTTGTGATTGAAAGTATCCTCACGAAGAAGATAGGGTTTCCAGTCTTCAGTATAGAACCGAATGACCTTGGATGCAAAGAATTCTTGGAGGGTCCATGCACGCGTATTCCACAGACTTGCCTCCAGAGCTCCGAGCTCCGAGTCAGATAATACACCCTTGAGATGAACAATGGTAAGCGAGGATTCGTGATACCATTGAAACATCGAAGTGAGCGAGTCTTGTAATGCTGCGCCATCTGTTTTGTTGATGCAACAGGTGTCACTCCAGGCCCAGCGAAAACCTGCCTCCCTAACTATCTTGCAGAACATCAGCAACTTCATCATCTTGGGTGATCCTGCAAGTTCGTGTACTGATTCGTGCAGAATATCGTGGTAGAGCGGCTCGTCTCCTTCCCACGTGTGGGAGAACGTGGCATATCGGAAGTATTCTTGCACTACCTGGTTAATACGAGCGTTGTCGATCTGTAGCACCATCGATGAAACGAGCTGCTTGAACTTTGAATCCTCTTCAAATATGCGCATTCGCTCTTGTTCGTCACAGAGATATCCATTTTTGGTGTCAATGAGGGCGAGCGGAAAATCACGTTGGATGTGTTTGGCAAAACTGAGAATGGCTGCTATAGTCTGTGATGGGTTCACGTAGTGGTTGCGTAGTTCTGTCAAAAAAACATTATAAAATGTTCAATGAGATGCTAAAGATACTTACCCCGAATGCGACGATCAGGTGATTGTTCAAGCTTCATGAGCATCTCATCGAGTGTTTCGATTGCTTCATCATAAAGACCAGCAGCATGCAACGCTGCATGTTTTCTTTCATAGCTCCAAGGGTACGATGAATCGAGTACGATTGCCTAAGACGCATGTCACCAGCCAGTCAAGTAACCAAAGACCAAACCACACATACAGCATCTGCATCTTTTAGTGCAGCTTTCCAGTCACCATTCGCCACGTATGCTTTGCTTCGCTTGATCAGGACATCTTTCGACAAGGGATCTAGGGTCAAAGCCGAAGAGTAATAGGTAGTGGCGTCAGGATGTGCAGTGGAATCCATGGCTGCATCCCCTAGCTCATTCAATTTATCCATACATCGCCCTCTGAAATCTGCGGTACAACGTCAATGACAACTGAAGCGGAACATGCCTAAACGTCCTTACCGGTGATCCATTCCATTTGCTTCTTGGAGTTCGTTCCCGCGGCGAGGTCCAAATCAAGGAAGGAGGCTACTGCGTCTTCTGTGAGGCCCGCGGCGAACAGTGCTTCACATTTTTTCTGACAGATCTCGAATCCGAGAGCGTTAAATGACCAACCAGTCATCTTTGCTAAGCTTTCAATATCTGCACCGATGATCGTGAGATAGGCCATACCAGCGAGACAGTCAACAACTCTGGGACTTGTGATAATTCTCCCGGATCTGTTGCCGATGATAAGAGCTGTATGGCATGGTCATAATCATGTGTCTCGATTGCGGATTTCGCTAGCAGCACGGACATGCGCGCCTACAGATCGTATGAACGAGATGTTCGGCGACAAAAAGTGGTGCCGCGCTTACCTGAACAACATAGCAGTGCGATAATTTACCGAGAAGAGACTTGATTAAGTCAGTCGCACGAGCAATGGCGTGGCGACGCAGTCCGGCAAGGAACAGGATGACTGACTGAACAAAATGGTGAGACCCGAACACCATCTTGCGCCATGCATACCTTTACAAGTAGAAGATAATTTACTAGTTCTGCACTGCAGTGACTAAAAGCGAGATCAAATGCCTGCATTGAATCCTCGTGTTTTCCCTGACCACAAAGTGCAATACTCTTCGCAATGCATCCTATAACCGATGGCTGGATATCAATCGACTGGAAACGGAAATGTTTCAATGCCACATGCTAGAAAGAACGTGACTGATTACCATCTCGGCGTCGACGAGTGCATCATCCCACTTTTCCAAACGCGCTTGGATAAGGGAGCGGTTGGCAAATCCGTGGTGAGACTTTCCGTTTAACGCGATGTCACGAGATAGCACTTCCTTGGCAGCGTCCAGCTTTCCATGTAACCACAGCTCTTGTATTGCACGACTGAGGTGCATGAACTGTTGAACAAGGTGCAACGCAATAATCAAACAGGTTTCAGCCTGATATTAGGACGTACTTACCACACCATTTTGATGCTTAATCACGAAAGAAACCTATCAGCTAATGAAGTACTCGGGAAAGTATGTACTTACGGGCTCAGTCTCCTCGAGAATGCTGCTAGGAAGATTCCAAATAGAGATTCTATCCTCTCCCCCGATGACAAGATGACGGCTGTCGAGTGAGACAGCGATGGTACAACCATTGTAGCCGAGTTCGTGTGCGATTGGAGTCCATACATGAGTGGTATGGTCCCACAATCGCAAGATACGCCTGTCGAGTCCGACTAAACAGTTGTGATTGCGAGAAACTGCAAGATGCGTTTTCGCTGCTGTATCACCGGTCTGGGACAGTTCCAGCAGTGTCGACCCTGAAAGGGCATCAATCCACCGTTGCGTTGACCATGTTGTTGCAAAGATCCGGTCATCGCGCCACCAGACGAGCGAATCAGGGAAGAACCCGGGGACTTCGACTATCAAGTCACCATCGCGACTGTCCCAAACGCGCAAGCAATCGTAGACGCCTGTAGTAGCGACATGGTCGCCATCGGGTGAAAATGCGACGCATTCTATCCGGTTGTTGTGTTTCAACGGGCCAACGAGTCGCTGGCCTGTCGTGAGACTCCAGATATTTGCTGTGCAATTGCCCGACGCGAATCTCGTCGAGCCCGGCGACACATCCAACGCACTGACCCATTTCTCGTTAGTCTGGGTTGACTCGACAGCCCTTCTTTGGGTCTTCGCGTCCCAAACCGTGACTTTACAATCCAATCCACCGCTTACGATCCATTTTCCATCGCTGGAAATGGCGACGACGAGAACTGAACCGTCTGCATTCATCGCCGTCTCCATCTTCTTCCCATCGCTTACGCGCCATTGTTGAATCGTCCCGTCATTACAACCTGTCACGATATACGTCCCATCGGGTGAAAAAGCGACCGAGTTTACCCCATTATTATGGGCGATTTCCAGCGGTTTCGAGGCGTCTTAATGTGGTACGTAGTCAGCTTGAGTGAGCACTGGTGACGGTTGGACATCGAACACACCGGACAGGGTCGACATCCTCCAGCCAGCACGTTGCAACAAGTTAGTGAGATGGTGGGCTGGTCTGCTTTGGTGCTGAGTTGAGTCAGGCGAACGAGGGTTGCGTGACCAGGCAAAGAAGCGCTCATTCTTGTTCCCGTGGCAAGTGCTTCGCCCAGCTCGTTATGACTGAGTCAGACTTTCTCGCCGTTGTGCGACGACCGAGTCTAAACATCATTATAGCACCTTTCTTGCTACTTCTGACGCGGAAAGGTGCTTTGCATTGGATGAGAGTTGCTGCCACTACATACACAAAACGAAAGCAAAACGTAGCGGCACTGCGCTCGTGAGAAACCTCCAACTCACAGCCCACCGGACACCAGATCTTCAGACCTGCGAATTGGCACAGTCAGACAATTTGAAACTGTGGAGTCCGTTCCAACTTACTTCCGTTATACTTAAACATCAATAGAGCGGCGCGCAGCCTGCAGTCATGAACGATAGTATCATATTATAACGGATTCTTCCCGGGGAAAATTAATGGAGATATAGGTGACTTCTCAAATTTTAAGACATGAGACACTGGAATGTTTCGGTGACAGCCAGGGTAATCACAAAGCTACTTATTGTAACTAGTAGTCGACTTCGTTATCATTAACTTGGAGCAGACAAAGTTAATTGCTAGCATGAGGAAGGGAAGACGCGTGGTACGCATGATGCATCAAGGAATCATCATATACCAAGCCTAACAGATTCTTGTTTTAAATTCCTCGATTCCCGACCGCGCTTCGTCGAAGAGTGCATTCAACTTGTGGCTATCTCTCCTTGAGAGTTTGCCTGTCTGTGTGTCCGAGACCTCAAAGTCCTTCAGCATATCTAAGTCGTCTGCTGAGACTGCACACTGGGAGCCTCCCAGACTCAGCAGTCGCTCCAAGACTACTGATTTCCATATTCCCCAGACATCACTGGTGTCCTCGACGAGTACGTTAAGCACCGTATCGAGCTTGCGCTTGCTTATCTCTTCATCTTCAAGTACCAGGGTTAGAAGGACAAAGATGACCATGGCCGGCCAGTTGGACAACTGATGTTTCTTCACCTTGTCTCCTTTGAGCTTCATAATCCTTTCCAGGAGGATCTTCTGTTGTAACCCTGTCTTGTCAAGAGAGCACAACCACAGGTTGTAACCCCACGAGACAGCTAGAGAGGCTACAAACATGAGCTGGCCAAAGAGAGATCCTTGCGGGATGAGGAGCAGCTGTGCAATGAACTGAACAAGGAGGAGAACGGAGCACAGCCCGATATATTCAATGTGGAAGGATCTGCCGCTAGGAGGGGGTGGGAGCACGAACTTGCCATAAGCCACGGCCATAGCTGCATCTTCCCGACCTTTAAGCAACACGATATCCGTTGCCGTGATGAGGATACCGCTGACGCGACGCGACTTAGAATGGGTGCTGGATGGTTTATCCTGCCCTGATTCGCCAGCAAGTCGAGGACGCATGAATTCGAGTTTGACTGAGCCGATGACAAGGCAAGAGACGCCGTTCGCTATGATACCCAGAAGGATCAGCGAAAATGAGTACCAGTCTGCGTTGACCGCACACGCAATACAGGTCCCTGCGCTGACAATGATTGGGACGGAGGCAAGGATTCGAGAGTCCGAAGGGGTGGGTATAGGCTTCAGCACCATGTTATCCTCAGGGCAGCTGTCCAGCTCGGTGATGGTGACTCCGACAGGCTGCCTCCCTTTCCTGGATGTTACGGGATGTTCAGGGGAAGCACATTCTTTCATAAAGACAGCGGCAAGATGATCTGTCTCAGAAATGATGTTACCAGAGTGGACACGGAGGAACTGGGGACCCTTGCGACCATCTAACTCGAATAAGGTGAGCAGTTCTGCCGCGTCAGCATGGCCACCCCCAAAGAAGAAGCCGAATTTTGTGAGGAGGCCATAGCGTTTGGCGACTTCATATGAACCAGGTGAGTTATACCACCCCCACCACTTCCTATTTCTGCAGATGTGGACTGTGGCCATAGCGGAAACGGCCTCTGTACCACCGAAGAAACCAGCGACGCCGGAAGTATCAAGGGTGAAGCGGGACTTGTCGAGGTAGACGATGGATCGACTGCTTAGTACTTTGGGAAGATCGGGGATGTACATGTCTGCAGAAACGGGGGTGCGACAGCGAATGGGAAGAGAAACTTGCTGTGGAAAGAGCTAAGGCTGTGGACATGTGAAGGGCCAGGTTGCCATCAGCTGGCTGGGCAGTGCTAGCGGGATGTTCGTTCAATATTCTCCCGTTCGGAAAAGACGAAGCTCGATATCCGAACCCGCACATGTTTTGTTGATGCGACATGCAAGTTACAGCTGACTGAAACGTCAGGTTCGAACAATCTGAGAGGGGCAGAAAATCTATTTTTAGACAAAACCATCGTCAGCAGCTCACGTCAGAAGAGGCGCCTTATCCGACACTATATCATCGTCTTCGCCGACTGGGGAAACTCTCGACTCGGGAGACCTCTACTCAAAGCAATCTTAAAGCTTTTTCTGGACCTCTTATCCACTCTCCACGACGTTTTTTTCCCGACAGCGGCGTGGACAACGCCGACTGTCCTCGCTTGTAGCCGTGCTCTGACTTTCACTTCAACATTCGACATGTCATCGCAGTTGACCACAAGGCGAATTGTTATAAATGGTGGGTACTTTTTACTCCCTTTTGCTCCTTATTGTCTGGCGGCTGACACGTCCATTGTTAATAGTCGCACTGCTTATAGTGTCGCAGGTCTGTTGATAGTAAAAACGTGGTCTTGGTACCAAATACTGATCTGCCTTGCAATATTTATTGTATACCCTGAAGGTCGCTGGGCTTTATGCTTATCGTGTGTGTACATTTCATCTTCCTTTTCCGGATTTCTCGCAGTTGTGTTGATATTCATCGAATGTTCTTACTTGCTCTCTCGTACCATCTATTCATAGTGGTTCATTGGTCAAAATCAAGTGGATAGGAAAACAGAGAAACATCGCGCGCAAATATTGGCGAAGTTGGGGAAGAAAGGTCTGAAACTTGATGAATACGAGCGTGCGCAGATCCCCCTCAATTATACCATACGCATACTAAACAAATCCTTTAGTGTCCATATCAAAAGAAGTTGTATGTCCTGATGATATCCAAGTACGCTTCAAAGGTAGGCAGCTACCTGTGCCTTCGTAAATGCCTGCTCGCTTGTGACGACTGACTTGGGTGGTGCAGACATTGGTGGCCTCGAATCCATCATTGCTTCTCTTCGCGAATCCGTAATATATCCATTAATGTACCCACACCTCTTCATGGCTTCTTCGTCACTCCTCAGTGCCCCAAAGGGCGTCCTTCTTTACGGGCCTCCCGGATGCGGTAAAACCATGCTTGCACGTGCCCTCGCCAAGGAATCGGGAGCTACATTTATCAACATTCCCGCATCAGTACTCACCAACAAGTGGTTCGGAGAATCAAACAAGCTTGTTGCAGGGTTGTTCAGTCTCGCCAGAAAGATGCAGCCGGCGATCATCTTTGTGGATGAGATAGATACGTTTTTGAGAGAGCGGAGAACGGATGATCACGAGGTGATGAGCATGATAAAGGCTGAATTTATGACGTACGTCGCCATCTCTTGTCAGTTTCTGAAACCGGGGATTTCCTGAGGCATGGACGACGCAGGTCGTGGGATGGACTGACGTCGGGAGAGGATCGAATAATGGTTCTCGGAGCGACGAACCGACCCATGGACATCGATCCTGCTATCTTGCGTCGCATGCCGAAACGATTCGCTGTTGGTCTACCGAATGCAGAGCAACGATTCAAGATCCTATCCTTGGTATGGTTCTTACTCGAAGTTTTTTCCCTAATGTCGAGACTAACCTTCCAAATCTATAGATGCTGAATGACACCAAGCTTGATCCCTCATTAACCCTTGAGTTGCTCGCAATCAAGACGACCGGCTTCTCGGGTTCGGACTTGCGCGAACTCTGTCGGAGCGCTGCGATGGTACCTGTACGGGAATGCATGCGCGAGATGGCGGATGACGAGGATGCGATCAAGAGAGTGGGGCAAGAAGTGCGTCTAGTTGTCTGCTGTCCCGCGTCACTCGAATCCGTGAATCACATCACTTACTCTTTGATCCAGGGATTCACCATGCGTCCATTGACGTTGAACGACTTCTATGATGCCGAAGGTTCGACGCTGACACTGACCGACCCCGATCCGGAGGATGAACCACTCCCACTTGACGAAGATGAAGGTACATTGACCCGGGAGAAGCGGCCAGTGGAGGCCAAAGAGGATGCCTCTAACAGTATAGAGGATGGCACTATACCCGACATATCGAACGACGAGGGCGCGGACACTGAGAGTCGGTAATCCCTGCTGTACACATTTAGCTCTGCGTCTGGGCTGTTTGACCGGAATGCAACCATACGCTTACAGTACACTTCCAGCGTAATAAATCTTAGAACACCACTGTGGAACACTTGATGACGCGTTTCCGATTTTCGTGGAGGCCACCCCCAAATCAGGCAATGCGATATCTTCCAGTCCAATGGAATGGAATACGTACTTGGATGTGATATTCCGGGGACTAATGGGGAAAGAAAACGAGCGCATGGCATGAAGGAAAGTATTTGTAGTCTGGTGACCAGCCCGTCCTAATGAGGCAAGAGGCAAGCCGTCGAGCCGTCGATAGACGGTCTGGTAAATTTCGTTGAGGCGTAAGGGGAGTGAGCGGATCCGCCAGATAACGCGACTGCCATGTCTCTTTTGGGACCTTTCGTCTTAGTAAGATAACCCGGCCCGTAGCTACCTGCTGGATAACTGGTTATCTACCGTATAAACCCGAAGCCCGAGTCATTCGTTGTGGCACACTTTCTTCAAATCCCCCAAGTCTGCCCGTCAATACCATGGACTCTGACGATGACACTGTGGAAAATACGGCGCGATATAGTCGTGATGAACGACTCGCAAAAGCACTGAAAATCCTTCGAGACGGTCACATATCACTACTCGACTTCATCCTTCACATTCTGCAGTCGCGGGGCAGGACTGAATTCATGACCTACCAGGACCGCTTTTTTTGCTAATCCGTCAGGAAATTTCACCAAGCTCTTGGACCGCATTTTCGAGGATAAACGAGGTCATGCTGTCCTTTCTTCCTGGATGGAGCCACATGCAATCGAGCTCATTTCGGACAAGGTCGCAAAGGAAATGGATGTTATCAAGACTTCGCTCACATGGACGATCAACAATACCACTCCGGATGGCCTCCTAACATGGGACATCGATGCATTTATCGGTCCACTCGTCGATAGCTGTGCCCCGATCCTCGGACACCTCCTGCAAGTTGCTGCACAAACAAAACAAGCAAGGGAGCGTAATAAGAAAAAGTCGTGTATCACTGTATGGATATCCATCTCGTTTACTACTTTCAAATACAATGATTTTTTCAAGGCGTGCAATGTTATCGTGACGCAGCTGGTGAAGGAACGATCACAGCCATAGATTCGATAAACGCTGCTGCATCGGTCACATCTTGCTTCGAGTCGTGAAAAACGAGAGTCTTTGGAATAACCATTGGCGGGATGAAAAGTCGATGGAATTAGAAATAGGAGGTTTTTGAAGTTTCGAAGGCTTCCAATTATCGGGCGGATGGCATACGTTATATTGGGACGATTTGTAGAAAGGCGTATTTCTGATGAATTAGGTGAAATGCAAAGTTGTTGTTTAACCGTAGCAAGGATGTGGTCTGGTAGCGTAGCAGATAACACCTGGACCGAGGTGCCTTTTGAGAGAAAAATACGAAGGGATCCGAGCTTGGCATACGCTAGTCAGAAAGCGTCTTCACCATAGTGGGATAGTCCAGCTGTGTGGATATTATGAGCTTCATCAACGTGGATGCGACTGATCTTCTGAACAAATGACCGATTTTCAGGAAGAAGTCGGGCCAGGTGAGGGAGGTGACCATTGTATGGTCCGAGTTGTTCAGGAGAAACAATCAAATGCTTGAAAGTACCATCTCGAATACTCTTTTGAACACGTCAGAATGATGGAGTGAAGGGCTTACATAGTCACATCACACTCGACGTACCTTCCAAAGCTCTTCATCATG
>JBBPLO010001567.1:0-10135 GCA_038089835.1 Retiboletus flavoniger | reverse complement strand
CCAATTCCAAGTCTCATTTTTCTTGGTGAGGAAGACCAGGGGAGTAACGATGTTGGAGAAATTGGGAATGAACTTCCTATAGAAGTTGGCGAATCTGATGAACGATCTTACACTGGTGACAGTTGTGGGGGGTTTCCAGTCCCTGAGGGCGGCAAGTTTGTGGGGGTCCATTTGTACCTCTCCCTTTCTGATGATGAGACTAAGGTACTCCATTGTTTGGAAGTCAAAGGAGCATTTGGATAATTTGACGGAGAGGTTGTGCTCACATAATCGAAGGAGAACTTGTTGAGTGCACTCATGATGGAGGGAGAGGGGGCCTTTGGTGCAGATACCCAGGTCGTCCATGTAGATCTTCAGCCAACGTTCTGCAATCATGTCGGCAAAGATATGGTTCATGAATGATTGGAATGTGGAAGAGGTATTGGAGAATCCGAAGAACATGATCGTAGATTTGAAAAGTCCCAGGGAAGTAATAAAGGCTGCCTTCCATTGATCAGATTCATGGATTCAGATGTTATTATAACCCCATCGGATGTCCATTTTGGTGAAGTAGTTGGCTTCTTTCATATCCTCTAGGAGGTCAGATATAAGGGGCAAGGGGTAGGCATTCCGGATGGTGTGGGAGTTTAGGTATCGATAGTCCTGGCAAGGATGGAGGGTCCCATCTTTCTTGGGAACAAAGAAGAAGGGGGAGGCTTGCGGGGATTTCGATGGAATGATGCGACCAGTTTTGAGGTGTTCCTCAATGAATTCTCTGAGGGATTCTTTCTCTTTGGGGTTCAGTGAGTAGATCTTAGCGACTTTCGGGACGAAGGAGTCTTTGAGATCAATAGTGTGGTCAAAGGGGCGATGGGCAGGAAGGACATTGTGAGAGGATTCAGTGAAGACATCAGCAAAGTCCTTGCAAAATTCCGGGATGGTGTTTTGGGAAGGCGCTGTCTTTTGAGCAATCTCTGTAGAGATGGTTAGTTTGTAAATCTCTTCTTCCTTGGTCTCCTTCAGGGGAGGGCCCTCACGAAGAGTCCTCTCAACCCTCTGGGGAGATGTCGAGATGAGGAGAGTGCGATCTTTCCAGTCAACATTAGGGTTCCACCTGGTTAGCCAGGGCATGCCTAAAATGATCTGAGGGACCTTTTGCCGAAGAACGAAGAGGGTTTCGATTGAAGAAAAGGAGCCATGAGAAATATGGGCTGTAGTAGTCCAGTGGATACTTCCTGATATGTTCTGAGTTCCATCAACGTTATAGGCTAGGATGGGGTGGGGAAGCTTCTTGAGATGGAAGTTCCCTCAAGGTAAGAGCCAAGGGTCGATGAAATTTCCGGTTGCTCCGGAATCAATGAGGGTGGAGGTTTCGATGCTTTGTACTTTGACATCCAAATGAAGAGTTCTATTTTTGGATGAAGCTACAAGTACATGGGTAGAATCTAGGGAAGAAGACATCGAGGCTGCTTCCCTTTTTAAAAATCCTTCGCCTTTTGTACGTTAGCGAACTGAATAGCGTTTACTTCCTCTTTTTCCTTGTCATAGCACATCTTTAGGACAGAGAGGATTTCCATCTTGTCCTTGCCCGAGGTATGAAGGGAGTTTACATATTGTTGAAGGAGGGATGGCAAGGTGGGGGCAGGGGGTGTGGGCAATGGGAGGGGTGGAACGAGAGTGGTGGTTCGTATGTTCTGGGGGCGACCTGTGGTTTTCTTACAGCTGTGGGCGTCGTGCCCGATGGTTTGACAGCAGAAGCACCATCCTTTCTTGATACATTTGGCTTGTTCGGTGGGGGTGAGTTTGGTGAGGGTAATGGTTGAGTCTACTTCCATGGTGTTGGGGTCTCGGCTAGGGGTGCGATGGTTGTTAAAAGAGAAGGGAGAGGTGGTCGTTCCAGTGCGAAGGGCTTGGATCCTCATTTTCTGGGCATGGAAGGTTTTGGCCTTCGTTATCCAGTCTGCAATGGTGGTGGGGATGGTTTCCATGGACAGGATCATGGTGGTGATTTGTTGGTCGAGTCCTAGGGCGAAGTGATCGATGAGAGTGGCCTCATCCATGATGTCGGACTTCCCTGCGAGATTCTGGAAGTCGGTGATGTATTGTTGGAATCCATCATGGGAGCGGGAGATTTTCTGACATAGTTTGGCTAGCTCCAGACAGGCAGTGGCTTTCACATCATATGGGAAAAAGGTGGTTTCGAAGTCTTTGGTAAAATCGAGGAAGGTCTTCCCTGTGGTGACATTGGGGTCAGCCATCTTGTCATACCATGACTCTGCGAAGGACGCTCCTTGGCCTGTGGGCATCCTGTTGAGCATTGTCATGATCTTTTCAGGGTCTCCAGGGTAGAGGTTTGCATTGATCTGGAAATAAGCCTTCATGGCCTTTATCCACTGAGAGGCATTGGAGGAGGACCCGGTGAAGTTGGCGGGGAGAGTGGCCTTAAGTTCGGAGGGCATGGCTGGGGAGGGCGAGTGGGAAAGGTCGATTGGGCTGGGTTGATGCGAGGGTGGACTGGGTTGATGAGGGGGTGGACTAGGTTGACAAGGGGGTGGGTTAGACTGAGTGGGATTGCTTGGTCTTTGACCTTTGGGGGAAGGTGCGAAGGATGGGTCGAGAAGTGGGGTCCGGCTGGATCTGGCAATTCGTCTGGAGGGTGAGTGGTACTGAGTGAGATCAGGGAGTTCAGAGTCACTGTCTCCTGGAGCTTTGAACGACATGGTGGGATTGGGATAGGTCCTTCACCTGAGGAGGTGGGACGAAGAATATTCTTGATCTTTTGTTACGCGTAGCGTACAAGAGAGGGCTCGAGGGCAGTAGGAATCATCTTCAGGCGATACTCACAAAGAGACTGGCTTCTGGTAGAGACTAGGATGAAAGGATTGACCTTAGAGTCACTAAGGTTACTAGGACTGTGGAGCAGTGAGATAACTCAAGATGGTACGCTAATATTGTGCAGATCAAGAATAGGGAAATGTGATACAAGAGTGCTGTAGATCTATATACAGAGGAGACTTCCCATGCACGGACCAGGTGAGACTGAGTAAGTGTTAGAGATACGACTAAGTATGAGAGAACTTAGTTAGGAGATAAGGGTCCAAGAAAGAGAAGAGGAGACAACAAAGTTCTAGGGAAAACAAACTAGGAATAGCGTAGAAGGTCCTCCTATGAAGAGGTACACCTCCTGTGCCCGAGAGATACAATGTCCTTGGTAAGAGACTAGGGAGGTGAAGTGTACAAGTAGAAGGAAACAATGATAAGGAAAGAAAACCATAACAACGAGCAGGTTGTGGCAATAAAACATCTGAAGGGATTCCACTACAAGGTCAAGGGGACAAAGGATGACCTCACTATCCAAGGAAGGACCTACAGGTTGACCGAGTGGGTGAGTAGTGTGCTCACTGGCACATATCCACCTGGACGTCCCACTGACAGTTGTTATCACAGTTGTGGGCAATGTTGTGCCTCGATGAGAATCAAACGAAAGGAGGGCTAAAGATGTTCAACATGTCCTACATGTCTTGGACAAACTTCAGGCAGGTGCTCGTAGATCCTCAGAACGACAAGCACAAGACAAACTGGGAGTTCATACGGATGCAAGATGTTATAATTGGGGGGGTGGACTATACCATCAATACCAAGTATGTTTAGACTCGAATAACCTCCGCCTATGTTGATCTCCATTCCGTTAGCTCCACAGAATCCACCTACAATCTTCATGGAGATGATCACAAGCATTATGACGTAACACTTGCAATACTCATGCAAGTTGTCAGATTTTGGCCACCAGTCCCTTCGCTCCACATGTCAGCATGTAAGTGGAACACCATTGCTGTTCTCGACATGATTGTGGCAAAGAACAGCTGGAAGTGACCAAAACAACCCTCCTGACACCAGAATGCATGATTCCATTGGGAAGCATCCTGAAATGCAGTCATGGTGACTGTGGAGAGTTCGTCATCATGCCAGAAGAGTCCATGCAAGGTAGCGACCCAGAATCAATCATAGAATGAGGTCGCCTCAACGCGCTTCGGACATGGTCAGTGCTGAGTGCAAGAATATTTGCACCCGAGCAGAAATGGATCTCACAGGAGTATGTCAGTACACTTGAATTGCTAGGGGAATGGAAATGTTTCCTTGTCGGAGGTTTAGTCACATATGTCATACATACCATGAAGAAGGCAGATGGCATCTGGGATGGTAGAAAGGTCACACGGTTCACATCATTGAGCAAAATCCAGTATGTCACCAGCTGTAACTAAGGTATCATGTTTGCTTATATCCTTGATACCTACAGTGAGCTTTGGCGGAACCAGCACTTGGTGCCCATCACCTCCAATGTGTTGGTGGATCCTGACACAGGGAATTGGCAGTATCATGCAGAGGCTTGGGAGAAGTTGAGGTACTTCATCAACCAGGTATATCGCGGGTTGGTCACCAGCAAATCCAACCCTTCAGGGATGAAGTCCAGCCTTACGGTGTTCTGCTGGATTGACATAGGCCTTATATTCAATGAAGAAGGAACCCCATTTTACTTCATGAACAAGATAGAGCGATCACAGACCATGAGCATGTGGTTGAAAGTAATAGGGGAAACCACTAACTGTTCTATGTTAAACACACTTTCATGCATCCTACACACTCACCTCAGCCACCTGGACGATTTGTATACATTCTAGTATCTAGCATTGTAGTATTTTTAATTGTGCTCTGCGGTAGATGATACAATTGGTATGATGACTAGAGAGATCGATGAGATTCACAGATGTCTTCACGAATTCAAGCCCAACCCAATGGTAATGTAAGGTATCAATCATTGCAATCGGCGATACTGTAGGCTTTATTAGAGAGCATGTAGTGGATAGTACACTCTGCGAATAGCGACTAATTTCATAGGTGGACAATCTTGAATCTGAATGACACTTTCCACATGGTCAAATACTATATGCAGGAGTGTGCTCAGATGATCATATGCAGTCGAAGCTGATGGAACCTGACTTGACTGGACTGGTACTGCCTCAACTTGTGGACATGTAATGCACTGAACCTGACCACATGCCATGTGGGCTAATAAAGAAACACCACATTGTAGTCGAGTCTGACAGAACCAGATCAGACATTACCTTGTGGGACATGATTTCAAAGCATCGAACCTGACCGAACCTCACCACATGGTCACATGGGTTATGATGTAAACCAGAACAGACAACAGGTGTGATTTTAGAGTGTCGAACCTAACTGAACTTGACTGAACTTGACTGAACCTTACTGAATGGTCATGTGGGCTATGACATAAACATCAAATCTGAGTCTAATCAGACAGAACAGATGACACACTACCTTATGAATATGATTTTAGAGCATTGAACCTAACTGAACTTGATCAAACTTGACCAAACCTTGCCAAATGGTCATGTGGGCTATGACATATTCTCAATTTGGCAATTGATCTAAAATTAAATCTGCTGTATATCATGGAACTTTGTCATCAGTTCCCACAGTGATCTGTATATATATATATGGAGAGGTGTTGGCGAGAACCAGGCTACCCTCCTGTCATCCTGGGTGAGCTTACCTCTCTATCATAGAAACATGGAGGAACTGTGGTACATTCAGAAATCTTATAGCCGCACGGAGAGCTAGAACAGGACTATCAGTGAAAGGTAGTTCTCAGTCAACACTTTCAATCGACACAAGTGTTTACATCATTTTCACAGGGAACAGGGTCACAATGAATATTGGAAACACTACCTCCTTCCAGTGATCCGCCCTAATAGCAGCCATCAGGGTTGCCAGAAGATTCCATCCACAATGTGGAAAAATACTATTTCTGACCAACAGGTTATGTGTTAAATATGGACACCTTGTACAGCTCTCTGAAGCGTTCACCCTTCAATTCATAGCTGCCCATACATCCATTCCAGTTCCAAGGGTTCATTGTGCATTCATGCACAAAGGCTGCACATACATTCTGATGGATAGGATCAGGGGTGAGACACTTGCATGTGGGTGGGAAATGAAATCAGAAGAGTCAAAGGTGAGGATCTTCAGCCAGCTGAGGAAAATGGTGGATGAAATGAGGGGCCTTCCAGCACCAGGCTGCTGCATATCGAATGCTGTTGGTGGACCACTCTATGACTCACGGTTCACTGGGATGTCCTTCACCATTGGACCTTTCAACAGTATCCAGGAATTCCACCTTTTTATCCGGGACAGAATTCAGGAGGCTCCAAAGAACTATCTGGAAATCAGTGAGATGATGCACCTGCAGGACAGACCTTGGCTCCTGCCAGTATTCACCCATGGCGACCTCAGCATGTTCAACATTCTGGTGCATGGAGATGAGGTGGTCAGGATTATAGACTGGGAAATGGCTGGGTGGTATCCAACCTATTGGGAATACACCTTGGCACATCTGCAAGCAAGTCCAATGAATAGGTGGTGGAAGAAGAAGGCAGACTGCTTTCTGGAACCCATGGGACAGGACGTGGAGATGGAAACCTTGTGGTTGAAATACTTTGGTGCATTTCCGTGGTTTGGTTCAGCTGACATGTAGGTATGTGCACTGGAGGTGTGACATCAATCATACTCATAGAATGAATTTGTAGATACCACATTGGTATTGGTTCATTGCATTCAATGGGGTTTATTTTTGTTTCAAACATGATGTAATCACAGTGTAGTATGTATGTACATTAAAGGTTTTTTGATCAGGGAGTGGCTTCCCAGTCTGTTATCAAGTCCCAAGTGGCTATCATGGTATTGTCCCAGAGTTCCGACTGGTTGAAACGACCCTCAGCAGCCTTGCACTTCACATATGCCATCACTGCATCATGAACACTCTTCCATTCCAATGTGCCTCTTCCCAGGATGTCTCCTTTCAGTTGCAATGGATGCAGTGTCTACAATGCCTCCTGGACCCAGGAAACACAATTCCAGCCAAGCAACTCAGGCCAGACTGGGATAGTGTGCAACACATCAAGCAGATGTGGAGTATCCATGACCTTGGCAATATGAACACGAACAAGAGTGGATTTACTAGCGCCTATGTTGATGGAGACCTGTTTACACACCCAAACCTCATGCCTATTGCGGAGGACATTCCTGGCATGAAGTCGGATTCTGTGCTTGCCCTCCTTTTCAATCTTGGAAGCGATTACGAGGGCCCAATGGTACCTTGAATACAGGCATTAGATTGGATGCATGATGGGCTAGGAAGGATAGGAACATACTGTTCTTCCACATCGGGCATTGTTGTGGCAGCACTGCAAGCATGGAGGATGACATAGAGGCAGTCCTTGTTAGGGTTATGAGTGCTTTTGACAGTGTCCCTAGGGACGGTCTGGAATCCTACACTGGGGTTCCCAATCAGGACGACTTCTATATGGGGGTCAGAACTGTCACTGTCACTGTCACTGTCACTGTACAGTATGGATGGATCCAGAACATCTGTACTACTGTGTATTGTTGATGGAAGTTCAGGACACCTGTTTTGCACTGCAGTGATTATGGGTACATGACATATCAAGCCATCTCACCATGAGCACAGGCGTCCTGGACGCCCGTGCTGCACTTGGGTCATCAGGGTCATGTGACATGGTCATGTAACATCTCAAGTCATCTCACCATGGACATGGGCATCCTGGATGCCTGTGCTGCACTCAGGTCATCAGGGTCACGTGACATGGTCATGTGACATCTCAAGTCATCTCACCATGGACACGGGCGTCCTGGACACCCATGCTGCACTCGGGTTCATCAGGGTCACATGACATGGTCATGTGACATCTCAAGTCATCTCACCATGGACACGGGCATCCTGGACACCTGTCTTGCACTCAGGTTCATCAGGATCATGTGACATGGTCATGTGACATCTCAAGTCCTCTCACCATGGACATGGGCATCCTGGATGCCCGTCCTGCACTTGGATTCATCAGGGTCATGTGACATGGTCATGTGACATCTCAAGTCATCTCACCATGGACACAGGTGTCCTGGATGCCTGTCTTGTACTTGGGTTCATCAGAGTCACGTGACATGGTCATGTGACATCTCAAGTCATCTCACCATGGACATGGGCATCCTGGACGCCCATCTTGCACTCGGGTTCATCAGGATCATGTGACATGGTCATGTGACATCTCAAGTCATCTCATCATGAACACAGGTGTCCTGAACACCCGTCTTGCACTCGGGTTCATCAGGGTCATGTGACATGGTCATATGACATCTCAAGTCATCTCACTGTGAAACACGGGCATCCTGGATGCCTGTCCTGCACTCGGGTTCATCAGGGTCATGTGACATGGTCATGTGACATCTCAAGTCCTCTCACCATGAACACAGGCGTTCTGGACGCCCATCTTGCACTCGGATTCATCAGGGTCACATGACATGGTCATGTGACATCTCAAGTCCTCTCACTGTGAACACAGGCGTCCTGAACGCCCGTCTTGCACTCAGGTTCATCAGGGTCACGTGACATGGTCATGTGACATCTCAAGTCCTCTCACCATGAACACGGGCATCCTGGACACCTGTCTTGCACTCAGGTTCATCAGGATCACATGACATGGTCATGTGACATCTCCTCTGGATGCCCGTCCTGCACTTGGATCATCATGGTCACATCACATGATCATGTCACATCACATCACATCTCACCATGACCATGGGTGTATTTGCATCATTATCATGAATCAAATATATCATAATACAGCTCTAAGCAAACTTTAAAAGTCACAACATCCAACACTAAGTCACACACTCCCAGTATTCCTAGTCGTACTATTTCAGAACCACTTTCAAGCTATTTTCCCATCCCCTTTCAAACTTGGAACCACCAGGTTTCAGGAACACCTTCTTGGAACCAGTTTCAACCTATTCTTCCATCTCCTTCCAGATTCAGAACCACAAAATCCTTGGAACCACTATAACTTTTTTAACTTTTTCTTATCACTTTATTACCACACATTTTGGCTCCCTTTGACCTTCATCTTCTCAATATTGTGGCTAACATAATCCAGTGTCCCACTCAGCTTTGGATGTTGTCACACCCACTCAAGTGTAACCCTAGTTCCATACCTTTGACAATCTTCCAGTCCTTGTCTTCCACAATACCCTTTGTGAGTATGTCTGCCACCATCTCTCCAGTGGGAACATGATGGACAATACCTTCTTCTCTTCCAACCACATTATCTTGAACAACATGGTTTTTTTCTTGGATATTTTTGGTTCATCCTGAGATAGGATTATAGCAGCTTCATTCTTATATGACAGTTCAGTTGCCCCCTGTTGTGAATATCCAAATTCATCAAAGCTTTCTAACCATGCAAGATGTTCTCCAGCATCCCTGAGTCCAATTCTGTGGTGGAGAGTACAACCATACTTGACAGAATCTAAGGCAAGGCAGGAGCTGCCCAATACTCAGTCACTGCCTAAGATGGGTGAAAATGACTGGGATGCTAGTGAGCAAGGTAAGTATATATATGTTATGGGCAGAGGTACACTTGTATTATGTTACCCACAATATTCAAAAGATCAACCTAAAAATGCATGGTAATAAATTCTTGAGAAAAAGTTTAAAAGATTACAGTGGTTCTGAGGTTTTTGCTCTTCTGAGTCTGGAAGGGGGTGGGAAAATACCTCAGGAACTGGTTTCGGAAAGGTGTTCCAGAAACCTGGTGCTTCTGAGTTTGGAAGGACAGGGGAAAATATCTCGGCACTGGTTTCGGGAAGGTGTTTCTGCAACTTGGTGCTTCCGAGTTTGGAAGGGTATGGGAAATTCCCTCAAAGCTGGTTCCAAGAAGAAGTTCCCAGAACTTGGTGCTTCCAAGCTCGGAACACTCAGAAGTGTGCCACTCAGCCTTGGATATTGTCCATACTTTATTGTTTGCTTGATCAGAAGATAGCTCCATGGTTTCTTAGCAACAAAAAACCAGAAGTGAAGGAAGAACCATCAGGATCCTCAGTCCATCCAGCATCAGCATATCCATCCAAGTCCAAATCCTTGCAGAGCTCTGCCATTGAATCTGAGTTCCATGTCTTTTGTGGCCTATATCTATCTAAGTTTTTTTCAGCTTGTATTCTTCCTGTTCCATCTTCAAGGAGATAGACTGCTCTTGCGGGGTTTATTTTTACACTTATTACATGG
>JBBPLO010001566.1:0-10143 GCA_038089835.1 Retiboletus flavoniger | reverse complement strand
TGACCAAAGGATAACGGGGAACAGTGCAGGCCAACCGGCATGATTGGCGATTCGCTCGCTGTCTCCGGCAGTTGTATACAGCATACATGCACAGGGTCAAGTGAAACGAGGAGAAGGAACCATCCAACACAGGCCATCATTTCGATCTCGGATAGATTGTTGGCCAGCTGACCGCGTGATATTCCTCATCTAAGATTGGTTCATATCTTCTTCGTATGGAACAAGTGGGGTGTGACTCCAGACTAGACCAGTTGATTCGCACAAGGAGAGGAGTACTCGCCATCAATATGCGGCTATGGAATCGAACTCACGAATGGTACCGATTTCGCCGTCGGGTTACTAATTTTCTAAATTCGGCAAACGTCAGCACCGCAGGATACCGATCACCAGTTGAACATCGTCGTCTGCAAAATACAACCCGGACTCTACCGACGACGCCCCCATCACGTTGAGTCTACCAAACGAGTCAAGTGGCCAACCGGGCGAGCAGGGAAAGACTAGAGACGTAGAAGGTCGTTAGAAGCGCCAAAGCGATAGGAACGACGCCGAACGCGATGGGAAAGAGGCAGAAACGGTAGTGCATCATGCAGTCCAAACTACTACTCGATACGAGTCGGAACGAGACCGCTAGCTGAAAACACAGCGCGTCAGCAGGAACGATATGTGCGCATTATCTCTAGCATACCTATCCACGTGTAACGTATCCGACCGCTGCAATTCATCCGATATGGCCCTGACTTGGCCATATGACTTAGTGAGCCATCTGCCTTGACTAACACTCCTAGGTCACAATTTCATTCGTTCACGATGACACAGCGGGTTTGTGGTCCAGATACTTCTGTTATACTGCACCGACCTGTCTCGCACTCAGCTAGCCGACACATACCCATTCGTTTCAAGTCGTGGTGTACGCTACTCATTGTTCTATCCATGCTGCCTCGTATCCAATCACGTCCGATTCCATCGGGGCTTCGCTATCATCCCCAATGCCTCTTAGCATCTCCTACAGTGCTTACATCCATTTTTTACTCACATCTACACCATACTTTTTTTTTACTAATAGGTGCTTCAGCACTTTAATCGAAGTCACTTCTTTCTGCTTTGAACAGTGGATAGAAATCAATGGAGTGTGATGTAAGAGGAAAGGTAAGCTTATTTATCTTTATTTCTAGCCATACTTTATTCCGACTTGACGATGATGAAAAATTGCAATAGGTTTATAAAAGTGATGCGTTATTTGCTGATATGTCTCGGTGATAACCAAACCGCTTCATTGAACAGAATCTCCACCTCGACGAGGAGCACCGGCGTACTAGTTGGCTACGCTGAGACGCCACTCGCAATCGCACAACTGCTGGTGCCCCCGACCACGATACACTCGTGTTCCTCAAGGATTTTGAAAAGAGAACGGTGGGTAAGTTTCCGAAGACATATTACACATAAGGTAAATCATTGGTTTCAGCGCAATCGGTCAGTTGTAGATCTATAGACCCGACGGATTGGACATTTGTATCCGGAAAGATGGGGGAAGAGGGTTTATCCTCAGTGTCATGCTGCAACCCTCATACAGCGGCTGCGATAGCGCAACTGACCTGTATAGTGCCCGCTTCGTGATGATCAGGTACGAGCATCAGCTAGCATGTTTACCTGCGCCGCAAACTGAAACCAGATTCAGAATGATACCGTATCATATTGGCCCCACGTGCTCCGACTCTGTATGGGGACTCCTTGTCAGCCGAGAAATGTGGAAAGGGTGCTAAAAGCAGACAAGCCTTCAGACGGGCAAAACCGTCTCCCAACACGATACTTATAGAGCGGAAGTTCGACATGTCCCATCTCGCAATCATGTCTCCTAGTACCAATGCCACAGACACAGGGTCCGTATCCGACTCATCAGCGGGCGTTCAGAGTTTCAGTGCCTATGTTCATCCCTCGCTGAATTCCCTCATGATCTCGCACACGTTCTTGTCGCTCCTCATTCCTCTCATCATATCGCTGTTCTACTTCTCCACCCCGCAGAGTCGTCTCCGACCTATCTTCATCCTCAATTTAACAGCCATTTTCCTTGCTTTCGTGGTAGGTGTACTGATCGATGCCTTCGTAGTGAGTACGCCCACCTGTACATAGCTAATTACATGAAGTCACTGATAGACACACACAGATCCATTCCATGTTGGAACCTCTGAAACCGTGGTCTCCGTTGGTAGGTTGTTGACCAGTGATTATCTGTGGACATCACATCATGATTTCTTATTAAGATAAACGTTATTGTTGGATTCGTTGGCGTCTTGGAATCTATACTCGTCGACTCCATCCTGCTCGTTCGACTCATCTTCGTATATCCGTCCAGGCACATCGGTCCAATACGCTTTGCCCTCCTCATAGTGATCCCGGTCGTGCTCAAGCTCACTCGTGCTATAAACCTCTTCTTATTCATCGAAGTCATGGTTGATGCCATGAGCGGACCAAACACTCTCGCAAACATGGAAACCGCGTTCTCTCAGACGCCCTTCATAAAAATCGAGTGGGCCAGTCAGATGGTAGACAACACGTAGGTGCCGACGAACCTTTTCCGTCGCTCTTACCGTCTTCATCGTTCGACTCGTAGATACGTATCTTTTGCATTCCTTTGGAGACTGCGCGGCCAAGGATGTTCATGGAACACGACCGACTCTGGCGATGGTATTTCCAATTCTTGCTTCTCGACGTTCAACCCACTGATCAATCTTGCTTCCTCTTTATGTCTTCTTTATGCATTTTTGGTGTCTAGCGACGTTTTCCCAGCGCCTGCATACCCTGTTCGGTATCGCGCTCGCAAACTTCGTCATACCGACTTTGTTCTCAATCGTCCAATTCGTCTGCCTCTATCGCGGCGTTGACGCCATCATCCTGAACCAGCTCATGCTCGCCAACATCATGATTTCCACCTTTGGTGTCGCCTTCGCCACCATATGGGCAGGCAACCTCTGTCGACAAGAAGCGCAGAACTCGGACTCGAATCCAAATCACCACCACTCTATGAGTCACGTCATGGCCATTTTCAGACATGAAACCGAGCGCGGGCATTCGACTGCGACGATAGCGAGTTCGGTGTACATGCCGAAGGAGCGCATCGAGTTGCACACATAGATCCTTGTGGCGCAACGTTGCCCCGATTGCCCGTGTCGTCCACGTTTGTGCTATTTTGGTATCCCGTCTGGTCTGGATCTGGGGGTGACGGCGGGGAAGCGTCGCGTAAAGGCAAGCTGTTCATTTCGAGTCGGTTCGCCGCTGCCGCTGGTGAAAATCACCGAAATGAATTGGCGCAAACTCGTCGTTGCTTCCTCGACTCACATCATTTGTCACGGTTGCATTGTATATTTATATTGGTGCATATTTATCTTGTACGATATGCTCGTTAGTGAGTAATGTTCATTCGTCAGTTTCACTACGTTGAGAAAACATCTCAACACTTTCATTGTCTGCACACATATATAGATGATGTCCATATCGTATTTAGAATACTACGAAATTGAACGAGCTCATTTGGAGTCGAAAGCTCATTGTCACGCTGAATTGTTACTTTAGTGTCACTTCCACCATATGCATACGCTACCTCCGTAGCTCGGCCAGCCTAGACCTTGACTGAGGGAGTATCGTGCATCCTATAACCTCCTATATATATAAATCCAGGGAATGATATACTGCTACGACGCTTTACAATTACTGTAACCATACAAATTCGTCGTCGAAGTGGCGTTACTACGCATAATATCTACGACCAGAACCGAATAATGAATCGATAAAAAAAGAGCGAAGAATAACGATGCAAAACATAACGATAAAAGATACAGCAGGATGTCCCTGGGTCCGAGACTCACGTCGTCGATGGCAACGACGAGGGCGTCTTCCGTTTGAACCATACCCCACAGAGTTCGACGTCCACGTCCGTATCCGTCGCCGAACACGAAAAATCAAAGTGAACGTCGGACAGGGACGGACAGTGTTTCGTCCACGTCTTGGCGTAACTCTTCTCGACGTCGCACGCAACGAATTCTTTCAGGATCGTACTGCAACGAAGAGAGTGTATTGAAGGGGATGCAAACGAGGATGCCGTCCAGGGAAGCGAGGGAACAGGGCTTGACGGGCGGAGCAACGACAAGCTGACAGCGTCAGGCATGGGTGCTTGGATGGAGCGAGATGGCGATGTCAACTTGAGCGTCTCCAACCCACGAAAACGAGAGATGATCGACGTGACAATCCCGTAGAGCCTCTGAATAGAGTAGCAGGACGAGCGAGACCAACGTCAGCCGGGACACGAAAATGGCAGAAGATCGTGAGGGACATACCTCGGCAGCATCGTCATCTGTCCACGACACTTCTACTTCGAGGGATTTCATCGCCTCCACCTTATCCTCGCCTGTCAGCATGCTGCCTGTTATCCCAAGAAACTTTTCGACGGTCCTCTTGTCGACCTCAGGGGCGAAGATGATGTGCATCTCGCGAACCCCATTTAGAGAACGAATCACGGAACTAGGGCGTAAACCCGTGTAAAGCGTCTCGTGAACATCCAGTGTGAGGTGCTGAATTGGATTGTTCATTGCAGGGCACAGCGCCGAGACTATCTCTGTGGATGCCCGCAGCGACTTGAGACCAGGAAGCAGGGTAATGAAAGAGCCATGGCTGTTCGTCTGCAATGGATCGGAAACTGGGGCCCATTCCCCAATGAGTGAGGAGTCGGTACCCGTGTACTCGACGAGGTGAGGAAATGAGAGTGACTCGAGAGATGGCTGAGTAGCAAGCCAACTGCGTATCATTTGGAGCTGTGATTGTGTGATTCTCTTATCAAGGATCGTCAAATGTGTCAAAGAGAATATGAGCGATGAAGTGTGAGAGAGTATGGACGCAAAGGAGGGAAGAGTGAGAGACTTGATGTTGTACATGTTGTGGAACGCTTGACGGACATCATCGGAAGGAACGGAAGAAACGCGACCATCTGCCGAAGCAAGTTCCCAGGATGGCCAAGAGTGAGAATAAAGGGAGACAACCAGCGCTGCAAGTTCTTTCCTGCATGCCAAGACGTTGTAGAGCTTCTCCAGCGATGACTCTGCCATCGTCTGGACATCGAGCGAGTGGTACAACGCATATCTGGCAGCCGAGCAGAACCCATGAGACACGAGTGCGACAACGGGGAGATCGTTTCTCGGGAGGAATTCGAGGACGACTCGGAAAAGGGGGTCAGGGAGAGAGAAATTTGACACCGTGCGACGCGTGGGCACAAGCCCGAGATGCGAATACGGTCTCTCTTGCGAGTAAAACGTTCCGCCTAGTAAATTTGGCAAACTCGCGTACCCTGTAGGGATCATGTCCCTACCCTCTTGGTTCTCCCTCCCAAAACTCTCGCTATCAGCGATAGAATCGTCGGATTCGAGAAGACTCGCACGTCTTCCTAGACCGCTGGGTCGTCGAATCTCGAGGGAAGATTGTGGGGTGGAGTCGCTAGAAATTCTGGGGAGCCTGTTCCGAGGAAGTGTGCAGATGTATCCTATCCCTGCAGAACTTGCGTTTGTCTGCGAAAAAGATGCCTTTGACGGGGTCCGTCGACGGCCAGCAAAGAGAGTTGAGACACGCCTGAAGAGGCTGGCATCTGACCGAGCTCGACTGCGGAGGGTCTGAGACAGGTCAAGTTGTTTCTGGGGGTATGATTTATCCCTGGGTGGCGTACTAGGGGTCAGAGGGTCGACTGAACGACGCGGAAGGAATGGCATTGCGAATTGTGCGGTGTGTGGGACCTTGGTTGGAGGGGGTTGTGTAGAAGAAGGGAATGAGCGCTTCTATGAGCTAGTATGCAGACTTACTCAATTATTTAAAACTCTGCAGTAATTGCCCTAATCGCCACAATCGCTAGGCAGGAGAAGGTCAGGGCAAGATGATGATGAACCGGCGACTGGGAACGTTCACAGCGCCTCGGGTCAGGGATTGCCAGGGTCTCACCCATTATTAGTTCTCCTCCCCGTCCGACGCACGCATTTGTCCCCAACATATATTTAATAGTGAGCCTGTAATAAAAAGTCAAGAGGAAGACAAGTTTGACAGCAACATGGCAGAAATGTCTTTGAGATTAATATGAGGCTTGAGCCGGAGCCGCCGTTATGATCGATCACGTCAAGGTTCATATGTACGTATCGAACTTTGCGCCTTTATGTAAAGCGGTCACATTTTACTCCAGCGTCACATAGAGATGCTTGCTGCTCAGTACTGCCTTTGCTCCAGGAACCACCACGATCGTCTGTGTGTCGTCTATAATCATCGCAGGCCCAGTTATTTCGTCCCCAACCTTCAAGTGTTCCAACAAAAATACAGGTGTGTCAGGAACCCGTCCGACCCTGTCAAAATAGACACTGTTCGTGGAAGCTGCTTGCGAGCGGTCCACCGGATTTCTCTGGAGTTTGTCTACTTCCGAGTAGACTGATTCTCCAAGTGAATCAAACGTCTTTCCGATGCCGCGTACCTGCGCGAAACACCGTGAGCGAGGTACGCTTGAAAGTGGCAACCAGGAAATTTTACCTTAACGTCATCGACAATGATCGTCTTGGTCTCTAGCAGGAATCCGAATTCCGACTTGTAGACTCTCTTGAAAGCTGCTTCAAAGTCCTCCTTTCCGTCCCCGTCGTTTGCGTTCGGCAAGACCATCAGTGCGGTGTCCGTCCCTTCAAAACGCATGTTTAACATTCGCTCAACAATCACCCGATCGCCTTCAAAGCCTTGACGAGCTAGTTCCCCGCGAACATCGCTCGTGAGCTTATCCAGACGAACAAGAAGGGAAGGACGCGTTGAACTAGAATAGAATGCCGAGGATGGCTCTTGCAGTTCAAACGCACTGGTGGATAGCGCGTAGGTCAGAATGTACGACTGTGTTACTTTCACCTTACCGATCGGCTAATGCAAGCCCATAGGCAGATAAGATGGAGCTATATCGATGAATCAGGATCGTCTTGATCCCCAAAAGGCTCGCAATTTCGCAAGCATGCTGGCCACCTGCACCGCCGAAACTCGCTAGTCTGCTTCGGATGAGCGGACCGATCCGTCAATTCGGAAAAGTACCTACACGTGTTTTCCGGTGGAGTGCCCTCGAGCCTCTGTTAAAGCGCGAATCGGACGACACATTGTCTCGTTCGCAACCTTGATGTAACTGTTGCATTCGTCAGAATTCTCGTGTCCGCTTTACCCAATCCCGACACCCACCCGTAAACAATCTCGTCCAAGTCGAACGGTCGCTCCTGCGTCTCATTGATTTTTTTGGCCAGTTCCTCGAAAGCCGTTTGGGATGCGATGACGTCCAGCGGCTCGTTCTCCGACTTTCCAAATATCTTTGGAAAGTAGTCCGGAATCAAGCGTCCGAGGAGGAGGTTCGCATCTGTCACTGCCAACGGACCTCCCTTTCTGCGTGGAATGCTGTTACACACAACAGTCCTCATCACTAGCTGACCGAAGCTCACCTATAACATGCCGGACCTGGTTCAGCTCCGGCGCTCTCTGGCCCTGCCAGGAACAGTCCGTTACGGAAGGTGAGGCACGAGCCTCCTCCAGCAGCAACGGTGTTGATATCAAGTTGAGGTGATTGAATAGTCACCCCTGCCGTCGTGGTTTCGTACACGACTTCATACCGACCATCGAAACGCGACACGTCGGTCGAGGTTCCGCCCACATCAATCCTACCGAGCTCGGTCACAACGCGAAACAGTCATCCAGCTAAGACGAAAAAACGCACCCAATGATCGGGTACTTCCTTTTCTCGTCCCAACTCGTCAAGGCGTACCCCACCACGCCTCCAGCAGGTCCACTCAGAATACTCTTGAGCCCGGAAAAGTTATTGAGGTCCAAGAGACCGCCATCGCTTCCCATGAATTCGACGCGAGGACTCTTGATCTGACCATCCTTGAGCTGGGCATCAAATCCCTTGAAGAAACCATCCAGGTATTCGCGCAAGATCGGCGTGAGGTACGCGTCCGCGGTGGACGAGATCCCCCGCGGGACGACTTTGATCATCGGAAGTAGCTGCGACGACTCCGAGACCTGGGTGAACCCAATCTCGCGCGCCAGCTTTCCAATTTGCGTCTCGTGATCGGGAAACGTATACGAATGAACGAAGACGATCGCCAGCGAGCGGTATCCTGCGTTGTACAAGCGTTCCAGGTCCCGTCGCACGACCTCGAAATCTGTTCGCATGGCAGTGCATGCATGAAAGCGATGAGCGACGAACGACGAGGATCGAACATGTGCACGTTCGCGAAAAGGCCCGCATACAGACCTGGTCGCTTCAAAATCCGGACGGCTTCTCCGGATATACCTCTCACGATCTCCCCCGGTCCCTCCCCATCTCCTTCCCCATCCCACCCAGGGCCCCTATACCCCCGGCGGATCGACCCGTCTTCGTTCCACTGCACCGCGTGTTCCTCGGCCTTGGGATCCGACGTGTACCCGACGAGCGTCACCCGCTCCTCCACCTCCACGACGTCCGAGTAGAGCGGCGCCGCGCGTCGGATGTTGAGATCAAAGATCCGCGGGCGGGATTGGTTCCCGATCAAGAGGAGATCTTTGAAGCCCTTGGTGATGAGCAACGCGTGTCGGTGACCTTTACGTTCCAAGAGCGCGTTGGTCGCGACCGTCGTAGACAGTCGGATGTAGTCTACGTTTGTTTATTCATATTTTTTTTGGAGGAGCGCGCGGGCACATGAGGGGGAAGATGTGTCATTGAGGGAGGGGGAGGACGGGTCGGTCGGGATGGACGAACGCACCGATCTTGCTCGTGTCGAGCACGCTTCCCCGCTTGATCTTGTCCCCAGTGACGATCTCCAACGCTCTCCGAATCCCTTCGGTGGGTGCATCGTCGTAGTTGTTCAGGTCTTGGGACACTGTCGACGATGACGACCCCGTCGTACGTCAGTCCCCACCAGTATATGCGTAGGGGTCATACACACTCACAAAGCTTTACCACGAGCTCTTTGCACTCTCCGGGACGTTCTGGATCAGGATAGGATCTATGCCGGCGTCGAGCGTCAAGGGCATGTAGATCTGACGACTGAATAATACGACGGGACTTACGCGTGGACGTCACAAAACGTCCCCCCTCGGTCTGCACAAATCCTGATGGATCGATCTGGAACGAGCATCCTACACGATTACAGATCAGCAGAAGAAGAGAAAGTCTGGAGGCACCATTGTCATACGGAGGCCGATATAAGTCTCACGAGCCAAGAACGTTCCCAGCGACAAATTCGACTGAATCTATCTATTCAGATATCCGAAAGAGACCATACGCACTGCACTAATAGACGATTGTAGACACAAGGGAAGGTGGCGGACTGAGAGATGAGAAAGGAGAGGACAACATAGCTACTAGGAATATCAATTTATCAACGATCGGTAGGTATTCCAGGAGACGGTTATTAGATGAAGAAGACGCTTCAAGTTAGCAATGGAAACCTTTCGTATGGAATAAAGAAGGCAAAAGAAATGAAGGCACAGACAGAGAATGAACGGTCGGACTACATGTATGCCAGAATCGTTGACTTGTCCATCTCCAAGACAAAGACAAAAAGATAAAACGGGTTGAGGTATCGGTGGTGGCCACGAGCACATGGAATGTTTTGAAATCCAACATACTTTACATAGGAACCCGAGATCAGTATTCCTCTTCTTCCTCCATTACGTTATGAAGAGGAGCACCGTGAATGTATCGCCCCGGCGTGTTACGACCGGATTCTGAGAACAGCAGATCTGGATCCGGAGCCAATAGATAATCCGTTCCGGGCTCGGATTCAGCTCCGTCTCCAATTTCCGGAGGATCGGATTCGGGCGCGGAGGTAGGCGATGGAACTCTTGTGATAATAGGGGGAATTGGTGGAAGTTCTGTGCTCTTGGATGGTAGCGTTGTGGATCGAATTGGGAGTTTGGACGGAATAGCGGGGGCGAGGCTCTGCCTCTCTCGTTCGCGGTACATTTCAATTAGCGACGCAGTCTTGCTCTGCGGTGTGGACTTGGGGATGTCGTTGTTGGGCTCCATGAGTTGTGGTAACGTCATAGATTCAGCTCGGGAGTGCAAGCTCTCCTTTTCTTCTCTGCTCCTTTCGTAGTCGATGAATTCCGGAACGTCTATCTCGC
>JBBPLO010001565.1:0-10147 GCA_038089835.1 Retiboletus flavoniger | reverse complement strand
CCCAACAGCCCCGAATTGAAAGGCAGGAATGAGGGTCCGACAGGAGCAGTACCGATGATTGATGCAAATTAGGTGTGGGACATCGACGAGGCTATCAGATATATGAAAGCACTCGGGGTGTGTGCTGATCAGATGTCGACCGATAACGGGAATTGACTTCATATGTAGGTTCATTGAAGAGCCGAAGGGGCCGGACAGTATTCTGGGACACGCGGTCATTAGACGGGCACTCGCTTCGTACGGGATCGGTGTTGCGACGGGAGAACATGCACACAACAGGATGGCATTCGAACAGCTGTTCCAGGCGGAAGCGGTGGATGTAGCACAGATCGATGCGTGTAGGTTGGGTGGGGTGAGCGAGGTGCTTGGTGTGTTTCTGATGGCGGCCAAGTGAGTGGGCTCACTTTGATGTCGGCCGGTTACGCAGATATCCGGGCTGTAATATAGACTCGGCATGTGGGTGTGTCCGCACGCGGGCGGTGTCGGACTCTGCGAACACCTTATTCACCTGAGGTAGGTGCTGCTGGACTGGGGAGGACGGCGGTCCGGCTGAGCACGAGTCGGCGTCTTACAGCTTGATCGACTATACTGCGATTCTGGGTGGATGGAGCGGAACGTCATCGAATATGCGAACCATTTGTACCAACGTTTTGCTTACCCGTGCTCGATTAATGAGCAGGGACGATACGTTGTTCCGGAAAATGAGAAAGAAGGATATAGATGAGTGATGGCGTGACGGAGAAAGGTGTGTTGTTTCTGACACGAGAGCAGTACGGAGATGCACGCGGGGAGCCGTCGCCGAGTATGAATTTCCGCACGGGAAGTATTGGAAGAAGAGGTAAGGAAGGGAAGGTGTACAGGGGTGTTTGTATATATTTGTAAATATATCACGTGATGATGTAGATGAGTCGAACGGATGTGTTTTTGATGAGGATCAGGACGATGGCCTACGACGAGCAGCGGTCATTCACCACAGGGCCGCCGCTGCAGAGCGTCATGCACGTCGGGAACGATGCACGACGCATCTACGGACGCGAGCAGTCCGTTGGGTTCCAGTACGTCAACCAGCCGCCGTTCGCGCACGGTGCGCTCGTGTCCTCACCTCCGACTCGGGCGTACGCGCCAACTGCCCACATGGCCGGTCCGTCTCGCCGACCCCTGCCGACCCCGCGCACCCGCCCCGAGTCGATGCCGCTGCCCCTCCGTCAGTCCCCGCTCATCGTACAGGCTCCCGCCCCGTCCCGGCCCGCTATTCTCGCACCCTCCGCCACACTTGTCGTATCCCCGACGGCCCCGCCCGCGCGACGTCCCCTCCCCACTCCTGCCCTTTCACCCGCCAGACCCACCACAAAGCATACCAGCATCGATCTCACCGCTCGACCAACCAGTCCAATCAGGAACATCATCAACGCTAACCCGGATCGCGATCTCCGTATTCCCAGCTCCTTCTCCCGCCGCACTGCACCCCTTCCAGACGGTATACAACGCCCTCCACCCGTCCCCGCTGCCCCCTTCTCCACCCCGCCCCCGACGTGGCCCCGCTCATCGCGCTCCGAAACGCACGACACACAGGAATCCAAATTTACACCACTTTGGAATCGCAATCTCCCCGCCATCTCGTCCGCGCAGATCGGAGCAAACGTAATCGAGCGCAGAAGCACTGTCTCAGGCGTCCTCCCCCCTGCTGTCCTTCCACCGCGTCCCGATCCTTCTCCTGCAGAAAGCCCCGAGCGCACACAGCCAGCCCAGCGACTCCAAACATCTCCCTCTCGTCGCCCCCTTCCCTTGTCGCCCACCGAGCCACCTCGCGTTCCACCCCTCCACCAACGTGCCCCTGCTTCCTCGGAAGATGAACACGACATATTCTCTCCCTCCGATCTTTCCTCCCTTTCTGAACAGGATACATATGAACCGATGACGTTTGCTGATCCAACGCAGGTAGATGAGGAGGAGGAAAAAATCGCATTTGCGAGGGACATGCATACCCCAAGTCCGGAATACGGAATCAGGGATTTACCCTCTCGTTCCAGGATAGCTATCGCAAAACGTGACAACAGTCAGAACGCCAATGCGATTGTCTCTGATGCTCGGCAAGAGCAGACTACCCGACCGCGCCCCTCGCGCTCTGCGACACTCCCCCAACCGCCAACTTTGAGCTCGAGTCCTCTACAGAGTCAACTCCCAACTAGCGGCTTCCCGCAAAGTCCGCGTGCGCGCGTGTCTCCTCCGTTGTCTGATTCATTCTCTCCGTTCTCTAATCGTAGATCTGTTACTGGTTCATCGACAGCGGAGCCTCAGTCTCTCACCCTCCGCTTCGCCTCCATGGGTTTGGCCGAGGAACATCAACGAGAGAGGGAATGGCAAACTCAACAGGCAGTGTCAAGTGCCACTTCGGCTCAGAGTCCCACTCGGGCCGCTCCTAGACCTACCAGCCCTGGGCGCCAACAGCAAGGGTGGCCCGCGAACGTCCCTCCTCTCCCACGCACACCGGGAAACATCTCTCGCCCTTTCTTTGGTGCGACGGATGTCGTGAGTGAGTTTGCGTTACACAACACACGTATTGACGACATCTCATGCATGCCCTTCTCCCGAGCAGTGCAGAGCCAGCCATTGAAGCCCAACGGGACATCTTCACCATATCCAGCATCGCTGCCAACGAGCCCAACACACCCCGCGCGTCCTTTTTCGTCATCTCCGAATGCCAACGCCACGTTTGATCGGAAATCCTTTGCGCAGCCATCACCTCGGCAGCAGTCTCACGTACAGTCGCAGCAGGTCCTGCAGCTGAGCGAACGCCAGCTTCAAAAACAGAACGCAAGGAATACCGACATTGATTTAGATGATGCGCCTCCGCCCTCTTTGCGCCGATCGCCCTCACCTAACCGTCAGGGTTTCGCTCGAACTCCGACAATTGAAATTACGAATGATACGCCGCCGAGAAGGCAATGGACACCCGGTCAAGATGTCACATCACAAGCTGGCAACACGAGCCGGAACGGCGCGAGTAGTTCATACGTCGGATTTCGTGCAGGGTCACAGTCTCCAGAAAGAAGGGGGCAGCCGCTCACTCAGCCTCCAGTCCGATCTCCCACTCAGCCCCAGCAGACAGCGGTACCAAGGATATCGCTTCCCGATGATCATCACGATAATGATGGTGATGATGAGGACGACGACGCCTTTGGTCCTAGTATTGTTGTTTCTGGACCCGGAAGTCGCCCTGGTGTTTCGGTTTCTGCTCCAGGCACACCTGCTATCTCGATCTCTGGGCCTAATGTCACTGTCTCGGAGCATGGAGCGCCTGCTATTGCGGTGTCTGCTGCTGATCCTCCCTCCATCGCTTTCTCACCTCCAATAATCTCGGTTTCAAACTCGACTCAACCACAACGACCGGGGCCATCACCTGGCGGCTTTGGATCCCGGCATACACAGATTCAAGAATCAGTTCCTTTTCATCCTGCGCCCGGCCGTGGTTTAGGATCTAAACGCGGTCTCCCGTCCCCTCCTTCCTCTTCGAGCCCCATGCGTACCAACGGTCTCTCGTGCGGGGGATGCAATGGTCCTATAATTGGTCGCATCGTGAGTGCTATGGGTCAACGGTGGCACCCCAACTGTTTTAAATGCACTATCTGCAACGAGCTCTTGGAGCACGTGAGTAGTTATGAACGTGATGGGAGGCCATACTGTCATTTGGACTATCACGAGGTTCGTAACGTTCGTATCGTCGCGCTGCGATGACGACTGATTGTGCATCTGTATATATGACTCGCACAGACTTTTGCTCCTCGCTGTTTCCACTGCAAGACGGCCATCATCGACGAGCGGTTCATCACGCTCGACGATCCCGCCCTCGGTAAACGTACATACCACGAACAGCACTTTTTCTGTGCTGAATGTGGGGACCCATTCCTTGCGCCAAGTGGTCTGTCTCCATCTTCTGTTGCGCGCACGGGAGAGCTGAACGTCACGGGGGACGGTGAGTTCACCGACGACGATGTTGGCTTCACGGTGTACAAGGGACACCCGTATTGCGAAGCTTGCCACGTACGACTTCGGATGCCAAAGTGCAAGGCGTGCAAAAGGAGCATAAGAGACGACGTTAGAGCCGTCGAAGCGTTGGGAGGCAAGTGGTGTTGGGGGTGTTTCGTGTGCGAGGTGGGTCCAAATCTTGTTAATTCTTGCGTTGCGCTTCTGCTTCTTTCCTTATTACCCCCCTTCGTGATGTGAGCTGACACGGGAACGGTAGGGCTGCAAGAGACCGTTTGAGGATCCATCCTTTTTCTTACGGAACGAGAAGCCGTTTTGTGAGCCTTGTTTCAGTTTGATCTTGAGGAACGAAGTGTGAAGGCGGTTCCAACGACGAGCGCCACGCGTCTTGATACCAGGTTCTGCCGATGACTACCCTTAGTATCGATTAACGGTTTGCTTTTGATACTCGATTATATGATATCCGTCATCGATGTTTTTGTCGTTGTCATGTATGCTTACAGGCATGTATTTATGTTTAGATCCTAACTTGAACTTTACAGACTCGCAATGGCCAAGTTGAAGTGTACTTTGCTGATGTTTGTCTACTCACAGAGCCCCTAAATGACCTTCTCTTTTCTCTTATATCATATTGCAATATGAACACTGCCTTTTCAGCTGCATTCTCACCTGTGAGTGGGAAAGACAATGATACAAATCCCACTTCATTAAAAGGGTGGTGGGTCCATGTCCACCTACTGGCTGGTAGTATGCAACTTTAATCACAAATACTCTGGCTATATGTTAAATCCAGTCAACTCTGGAGCTAACTCTGAAATGTTGGAGTTGTGCTGGGGGTTGGGGCTTGGCTTCACTGTATGTGGTATGCCCTTACTCAGAATTGTTGCCCCTGTTTTGGAGGCCAGAGGTCAATGTTATGCTTGGCCACAGCATAGCAGGTGGGCATAGACTTGACACCTAGGCAAAGGAGTCCATGGCTAGAGGTCAACTAGGTGTTGAGTCAAAGGAGGTCTTAGAAGTGTAGACTGGCTCTGAGAGCATAGGCCTAGAGGCTTGGTTGAGGAATGAGATGACAAGAGGTGACAAGCTTGTAAAGCTGGAGACTAGGAGGCAAAGGCTAGGTGTATATTCAAGTAACTCTAGCTTAGGTTTACATGGGTGCTAAACTGTGCCTTATATACTGGAATATAGAAGATAAGGGGAGGCATTGGGCAAGCCTGATAGAATATCAGGGAACATGAAGAAATGACTAAGTCAGCTATAAGTAAGCATGAGTTGGGTTGGAACACATTGGATGGAGGGGGGTAGAATCTGTTATGATTTACTGTGGCTATCCAGGCCCCTATTTCTTTTTCCTACCCACATGCCCTGACTTCCCAACTTCTGCTCTGCAGAAGGGTAATCCCCTTGCCTTTCCCAACCTACACTCTGCAGGAGGGTACTTCCTTCCTCTCATTCCCTCTATCCTGACATCTCTTCTGTAGGAGGGTACTTTCTTTCTCTTGTCCCCTCTGTCCCAATATCTTCTCTGCAGGAGGGTAACTTCTTCCTTCTCTTTGACCCTGTAGCTTGCCCATGCAGAAGGGTACTTCCTTCTTAGATGCCTTCCTGGCCTTGGCTACTTCCTGTTATGCAAAGTGTACAACCAAGGGCTTGAAGAGAGAGTTCCAATGGTCAAGCAATACTCACTAAGAGACTGACATCTGACAAAAGAAACAAGAGTTCTCCTGAGATATATTTGAAGGGTGAAGGACTACTCAAGACAAACTTGAGTGGGACTAGGGTTAACACAAAAGAATATGCTTGAATTGCACAGCTCAAGTATGAGCTTGACTAATACATAGAGAGTAGTATTTATAGAGAAGAAGATGGTGCATAGACCATGAAATGATATAGGATGTGAAAGAAGCTAGGAAAACAACTTGGTGTAAGAGAACCAAGTCAGGAGTATAAGTCTGTAGTAACTGGAACAGAGAAGTCTCCTGGAGAGACTGGGAGACAAACAAAGAATAAAGAGATAGGGCTTAGAAGTAGGAGATAGGCCATTTATACATGATAGGAGGTACATCTCCTGTAAGACATAAAAGGAAACAAAGAGACTACAAGAAGGACATGATGAGCAAGGAGAAAAATCATAACATTACCCCTTTTGCACAATTGAGCTCCAGGCTTGATAACCAAATCTCTCCATTCCCACAGATCAATTGGAAGGATGAGAGAAAGAGCTGAAGATGGTGAGCTGTTGAGAAGAGATAGTAGTCTTGTAAGGACAGTTATTGACCACATGTCCAGGCTGAGTGCAAGTTCCACAGTTGTGATGGGGGCAATGTCAATTGAGATGGCCCCAGTCCTGACAGAAGTCACACTGAATAGAAAGACACTCACATTGGAGGTGTTTGGGGGTGAATGCATGGGAGTGGGAGCACTGGTAGAGTGGGCAGTCCTGCTGATAGTGACCATGCTCATGATACTAAAAGCTTTTGGTGGAGCTAGATGCAGGGAAAAGATGGATGCATCAGCAAATCAAGGATTTCACCATAGTCCTTATAGTAGTCATAGTGTTCATAGTGTTTTCATAGATAACTCACAGTGATTATAGTATTTTCTAGTCTGGCAGAGAATACAACTAGTCTATTACCAGTGTTGATCTAGACTATCTGTCATATCCTGGATTTTAACCAAGTCCATGTTGGAGTTCAATCACCGTAGTCCATTTCACTGGTAGTCTGGTGGTCCATATTTAGTAGCTTACCTAACACGTTCATTATTTCTGTTTGTATGTAGCACACAACCTCAGTCGACTACTGTGTCCACTGAGGTAAGATATCCTTTACACACTCATTCATTGCATCTACTTACCCTACTGTAGACTTATCTTGTCTACAGGTAATACAATAGTTGACTACCACGTCCACTGAGACTTATCTTGTCTACAGGTTATGAGCCCTGGTGCTTCCTGAGCTGAAAAATGAATAAGAGTAAAAACAGACCCACCTAGTATAAAGACAAATGTCTAGAGCAGGAGACCAAGTACTCAAGGTCCCGAAGCTGGATGCTTCAGGGAAGCAATGGCCTCTTTGGAAAAGGCGACTCGAAGTATCACTCACAGCACAAGGACTAGTGGGATACCTACATGGAACTAGACCAGCTCCAGTCAACCCAGCATTAGGACAATCCACTGCATGGATACCAACCATGGCCAAAGAGATACAAGCAGTGGCGCTCTATGCAACTGCCTACCCCAAATGGATCAAGGAGGATGCTATTGTGCAACAGCAAATCGCTGTCACCATCCCTGACTCCATATTTATCGACCTCCTATCAAAAACAACTGCACATGAATACTATGAATTTCTTTGCAAGAAATTTGGGAACCGCCCACTCATTATTGGTGTGGAAATGAGACACCAGCTTGGTGAACTCAAGTTAAAAAAAAGTGGTGACGCTTGGGCCCATTTCGAGAAAGTTAAACTCCTTCATGAGGAGCTTGCATCTGTCGGACACCCCATCTCGGACACTGACCTGTTCAATATCATTTTTGTGTCTCTACCCTGAGCCTATAACCCCATATTCACCACTATCTCGTCAAACATGTGCTGGCAAAACCACCAAATAACAAGCAAGGAACTCATCGACATGGTGACTGATGCATATGACCAATTCATCATGCAAGGTACCATCAAATCTAAAGCAGATAAGGAAGACACAGCCTTTAATGCTGATGCAAAGAAGGGAAATGGATGTACTGGCAAGAAATTTGATGGCGACTGCCATAACTGTGGTTGGAAGGGTCACTGAGGTTGAGACTGCTGGGAGGAAGGCAGCAGAAAGCATAGCCAAGCACCCAAAGGATGGAAGCCTAGAGGGAAGAAGAATAAGGACTCGAGTGCAAAGTCACCAAAGACTGCCAATGTTGCAACTGATGGAACCAAAACCAGATGGCGTATGGTTCATTGAGAGCTTAGAGTCTGTTGCTGATGAATCAGCAGTTGTTACCACTCTCCCATTTGCAGTCCTGGCCCATCCCAATTCCCTGTTGACCACTGACGACCTGTATGACAGTGGTGCATCACAACACCTCTCCCCATACTGCAACCTCTTTGTCAATTTCACCCCAATCGTGCCAAAGCCAATTACAGTGGCCGATAAGCGTACCTTTGATGCCATCGGACACGGAGACCTATATGTTGAGTTACCAAATGGGAAGTTGAAGATACAAATTCTTTTGAAGAACATGCTATACACACCATCTATGGGCATAACCCTTATCTCAATAAGCAAGCTAGCAGCCGCGGGATACACTGCATTGTTCCACGAGTCTGTTTGTCACATATTCAGCCCACAGAAGTGCCTCGTTGGTGAAATACCCACCAGTAACGGACTATACCAAGTTAGGCACAATGCCTGGCAACCATTTGCAGGGACCGCTAGTCTGCCGGAGGTACTTACCATGGAGGAACTGCATGTCCGACTGTCCCATCTCGCACCAAGCACGATTCGTGACATGCTTGCAAAAGGCATGGTTGAAGGAGTTAAACTGGACCCTATGCATACAACAATGGGTCAGTGCAAGTCATGCGAGTATGGAAAAGCAGTCTGCAAACCAATTGGGAGCGTCCATGAGCTGAAATGCTGTGATCGATTTGGTGATGAGGTGCATAGTGACATCTGGGGACCATTGGATGTACAAACCCCTGGACACAAGAAGTTCTATGTGTCATTTACAGATGATTACACCCAGTATACGCACCTTCACCTCCTCTCTGCGAAGTCTGACACCTTCAATGCATACAAGTCCTACACTGCTTGGGCATGGACACAGCATGGCACTGTTATCAAATGTTTGCGATCAGACTGTGGTGGCGAGTACCTAAGCAATGAATTCAGCCAGTACCTGAAATCAGAGGAGACCAAGCGAAAACTCACCACGCATGACACACCACAGCACAACGGAGTGGCTGAGCAGCTCAACCAAACCCTTGTCGAGTGGGTGCACACAGTCATGCATGCAAGTGGACTGCCAAAGAATCTATGGGGAGAAGTGTTAGTGCACATTGTTTGGGTCAAGAACTATACAGTGTCCCATATGCTCAATAGCAAGATGCCACATGAGCTGCTTACTGGGAAGAAACCAAACCTAAACCACCTACTGGAATGGGGCGCACACGTATGGGTTCATGATGACTCTGGCTCAAAGCTCGATGCACGAGCACATGCAGGATGCTGGATGGACTATGACACTGAAAGCAGTGCTCACCAGGTCTATGATGAGAAATGATGCACCGTGATTGTCGAACACAAATGTGACGTTTGACAAATGCACCTGGGATGAAGATCCTGGGCATCACAAGCCACAAATCGAGGGGGAGAGTAAGGGAGCTGCAAAGAATGATTAGTGCCCACCACCCAAAGAAGAGCACAAAGGGAACAACTTACCAAATAGTGTCTTGGGCTCACTCCAGCCACCTGACTCACCAGCACCTGCCGCCCAACTACGCCAGTCCACTCGCTTACAAGGAATACCACCAAGCGATGGTGATGGATCTGTGTTGCTGTGCAGAGTCCAAGCTGAGGCTCTTGAGGGCCGACGTGAGAATAAGGGTGAGAATACGGCAGATGTGGCAGCTGATGGATGGGAAGATGAGGATATCGCTTATGTGATGTATGTTGGGTTTAGTGAGGCAGAAGTGCTGGAACTGCGCACTATTGATGAAGTCCAGAAACAACTGGACTGGCCGTGCTGGAATGAGGCTATTAATGCTGAACTCAAAAGCCTCGCTGATGCACATACCTGGGATGTCATATTGAGACTGGCAAAGGGAACAAACGTTGTCGATTGCAAATGGGTCTTCAAGATATAGTGACTCCAAAAACCGTTCCAATAACTAACCCCAAACCGGGGCACAAAGCGCCCCGCAATCACACGTGGGAATCACACCTCGCTTTGGTGAGACCAAACAAAGTACAAACCCTTGGCTACAAATCGGTCCCTGGGTCATGTGATTTGGCTCAGGGGCTGTGGAGATATGCCTATTATAAATCAGGAACACCATTGGAACAGTTTTTGGACTTCTGATATAAGATATAGGATCTCAACATTGTAAGAGGTTATTTGCTGTTGTTTGGTGCTACAAACAAAGATATACATGTAAACATGTCATCT
>JBBPLO010001563.1:0-10151 GCA_038089835.1 Retiboletus flavoniger | reverse complement strand
ACTGGAGCCCACGGCAAGGGGTTATTGAAGGATTCCAGGAGATCACTTTGTCCATATTTCCAGCCTCTAGGCCTCAAAATTTATTCATTTAGCTTCAGACTACCATATATCCGAAGGTTCCAAAGCCACTACTATTGCCATCACTGAATCCGCATGTCACCACTTCCCTGCCACTTCTTCTTCACCTAGCTCCAGACTAGACTATATCCGAGTAGTCTGACAACCCTTCTGTCATTAACCCTTATTCTGGACACCACTGTCACAGTCCAACCCTTCCATAACCTCTGGCAATTACTTTCTTCCCAAACCTTATCACTTCCTTATATCACCTGTTCCTGGCTCTGAGTCATCCAAACCTCCAGACCAATCACCATCCACCATTCTGATGCTGCTGCCATCATGACCCAAGCACCACTCTGAATCATATCCTTTAACTCTGATTAGTCTGACATTTAGTCCGGAAATTTTGGATTTAGGTCTGGACTACCTAGCCAAGATACCATGGCTATTCCTGGCTTCCAGATGCCAATTGCTACTATCCAGGACTGTCCTCAATTTGATTCCAGAGTACTGATGCACCTCCCCCACTTCTTCCATAAAGTAGATCATCTCAGAACATTAGCCGGATTGGATGATGCAAAGAAGATCAAGTATGCTATCCGATATGCTGACCTAGATGATGCCAAGTTGTGGGAAATCCTTCCAGAAGCCTCTGCTCACCCCGCCAACTGGAATGCCTTTGTCACTGCTGTAAGGCATGAGTATCCAGGATGTGAAGGAAGTAGTCCCAATCCATTGTTTACTAATCCAGAATTACAGCCATCCATCGCACAAGCTTCAGATACCTTTCCAGCTGACTGGTTAGCTAAGCCTTTGCAATCCCAGATCATCTGGTTCAACTGCACAGACATCCACATTCACCCAAATCACCTTCTGGACGGAATCACCACCTCCGAATCAAAGGGGATCACATCTCCTGAGATCCCAGCAGCAACCTGGACCACAGAGTGGTCTATCCGACTGGTAGTACTCCAGCCAGCCATCTCGGACCCATTATCCATAGCTCGGACTACTCAGACGTCCATATCTTCATTCTTAGGACCAATACCGACATCACCCCCAGCTATTCCAGACCCATTGGTCACAGCTCAGACTGCTTCCGAATCCATTTCCGGGTCCTCCAGACCCATCATTAGTAACCTTTTACCTGACACATCCAAAACTAACATGATCTCTTTATCCGAGCCACTAGTAGCATTTTTACCATGCCCATCCGATCCAATTGACATTCCACTACTTTATCCTTCGAGTTTGCATGCCGAGCCCAATCCGGACCTGATGAGGTCATCAGACCAACCATAGTATCATTCGGATACACCAGAACAGCTGCCGGACCATTTTTCTTCATTGTCCTTACCAGTTTCATCTTCTGACTGGATGGCCATGTCATTTTCCTTTACTGTTTTACCTTCCTTCAATTTTATTTCTCCTTCTGATTCTATGTCTTTGTCCGACACTTACTCAGATTCAGATTCATATTCCCATGGTCTGGGTCCAGCTGTGCTTCAGCCTAGGGACTTGGACACTGCCTTTTATATCTCGGACATTCCATCTGAGCACATACAAATATATTCTGACCTTCCGATCAAACCCACTGACCTTTCTGATACAGAATACTGACCAATAGTTGATCCAGAACCCTATGATGACCTGGAGGTCATCAGTCTAACCTTAGTGGGGGGGGAGTTTCACGCTGCTCACTTGTTTCTTGCAGCATTTTCGCATTTTTGTCATAGTCCAAAATTTCAGATCTTCGGACTGAGAACTCCGGACTTCCAGACTTCCGGTGCATACATAGGACCTGCACACCACCATCCATACCATTGCTTCTTCCGACCCTCACTCAATCCACTTTTGAAAATACCATCTAATACCATCATCTGAGTCACCCTACTATAGTACAGCACTGTTTCACCCCAGGATCCATCTGGCGATGTCTCCTTTCAGTCCGCTTTCAGTCCAAACTCATTAAACAGTCACTAACATAGCCACAGTATGATACAAGCAATCTGGAAAAAGAAAAACCATCCAATATATGACCAGTTTGTCTCTCCTACCTTCATTTCTGTCATGTCTCTTCGTATCCACATATTTAGACATTTGGACTTCGCCCATGCACTGAGGCACTGCACCCATTTCATACTTACACCCATCCGAACCTGAACCAGGACAGTCTGGAAGAAATAGATGTGAAAGATGCACGATGAAGACAAGCCGAGTTGGACACTTGCACTTTCTGTTCCACTTCCATGTTACAATTTTTCTTCCTCATCATCGGATGCTGCTTATTATCCACTTTGCCTCCATCCTCTCTTGGAGAGATAGACGATCACCGCACACATGATCCGCCTTCTTATTCCTCTGTGGACCATCCTCGTTATTCCTTTGTCATTTACCATTAGATCACCCCCTTACTATGACTGTTGCTATGGACACCACTCCTAACTAGATTCTCTCACATCTAGTTGTTTCCATTCCATTCCATAGCCTTCCTTTTCCCATATGCTGTCTCCCTGTCATATAAGTAGTTACATCTCAACCCTGTAAGGTCCTCTATTCTTGATCTGCGCAATATTAGCGTACCATCCTGAGTCCCTCCCTAGTTCCTCCGCCCCAGAACGCCCTTAGTGACTCTAAGCGCCTCTCTCTCCAGTCCCAACCCCTCCAAGATCCCCAGGCTCCTCTCAGTCCCCAGGCTCCTCTCAGTCCCCATCAGACGTCGGTCTCTCTGTGAGTATCACCTGACAGTTGACCTCCCTTGTGCCGGTGCCACCCTCAGTACGCTATGCATAACAAAAGATCAAGAATTACCTCTCTGGTCCCACCTATCCAGGTGAAGGACCTGCCATCTTTTCACCACGTCATTTAGAGCCCCTGAAGAAAGCGACTCTGAACTCCCAGACCTTTCCCAGTACCATCTACCCTCAAAATGAATTGCTGGGTCCAGCAGAACCCCACTCCTTGATCCACCCATCGCACTCTTGCCCAAAGGTAAAAGACCAAGCAACCCCACCCAGTTTAATCCACTCCCTTGTCAACATAGCCCATCCCCTCGTCAATCTAGCCTGCCCTCTCATCAACCTAGCCCACCCCCTTGTCAACCCAGTTCACCCCCTTGCCAACCTAGTCCGATTAACCTCTCCTGTTCATCTTCTCCAACCATGCCCCCTGAACTCAAAGCCGCTCTTCCGGCTGACTTCTCTGGATCCTCCTCTGACACCTCCTATTGGATGAAGGCCATGAATGCTTATTTCCAGATCAATGCGAACCTCTACCCAGGGGACCCTGAAAAGATCATGACCGCCCTCAACAAGATGCCTGCTGGTCGAGGAGCCTCCTTTGCTGAAGCCTGGTATGACAAGATGGCTGACCCTGCCATCATCACTGGAAAGACCTTCCAAGACTTTATCAAGGACTTTGAAACCACCTTCTTCCCCTATGATGTGAAAGCCTCTGCCCGCTTCAAACTGGCCAAGTTATGCCAGAAAATCACTCGCTCCAACGACGGATTTCAACAATACATCACTGATTTCCAGAACTTTGCAGGAAAATCTGACATCACTGACGAGACCACCCTCATTGACCATTTTGCCCTGGGGCTGGACCAGCAAATTACTACCATGATCCTGTCCATGGGAACCATCCCCACCACTATCGCTGACTGGGTAACAAAGGCTAAAATCTTTCATGCCCAGAAGATGCGAATCCAAGCGCTCTGCTCCAGAACCACCACCACCCCCTTTTCATTTAACAACAACTGCACCCCCAGAGACTCCAACGCCATGGATATTGACTCGTCCATCACCCTAGCTAAGTTGACCCCCACCGAACAAGCAAAATACATCAAGGAAGGTCGGTGTTTCCATTGTAGAACCATTGGCCATGATGCTTGCAACTGTAGGAAAGTCTTGAGTTGCCCTCAGAACGTTCGAAACACCACGCTTGTCACTACTCCCCTACCCCCACCACCCCCTGCCCCCACCCCACTTTCCCCCCTCCAACAATACATAAATTCCCTCCACACCTCTGGAAAAGATGAGGCTGAGATCCTCTCTGTCCTCAAGATGTGTTACGATGGAGATGGAGAAGAAGTAAATGCCATCCAATTTGCCAATGTACAAAAGGCAAAGGATTTTTAAAAAGGGAAGCCACTTTGATGTCTCCTTCCCTAGATTTTACCCATGTACTTGTAGCATCACAAGGAAATAGAACCCTTCATTTGGATGTCAAAGTACAAAGTGTCGAAACCTCCGCCCTTATTGATTCAGGCACAACCGGAAATTTCATCGACCCTCGTCTTCTACTAAGAGGAAATTTCTGTCTCACAAAAGTTCCCCACCCAATCTGGGCTTATAATGTAGATGGAACCCTGAATTCCTCAGGGACTATCCGCTGGACTACCACAACCACAGTTTCCCATGGGTCTTTCTCATCCATCGAAACTCTCTTTGTTCTCCGACAGAAAACTCCTCAGATTATCCTAGGAATGCCCTGGTTAACCAAATGGAACCCCAACATCGACTGGAAGAAGCACACCATTTCCATCTCAATGTCCTCCTGGAAGGTCAAGAGGACTCTTGATGAGGGCCCTCCCCAAAGGGAAATTGAGAAGGAAGAGATCTATAAACTAACCATCTCCACTGAGATTGCCCAGAAATCAACACCCCCTCTAACCACGGTCCCCGATTTCTGCAAAGATTTCGCGGATGTCTTTGCCAAATCCACCCATAACATCCTTCCTGCCCATCGCCCCTTTGACCACACCATTGATCTCAAAGACTCTTTTGTCCTGAAAGTCGCCAAGATCTACTTCCTGAACCCCAAAGAAAAAGAATCTCTTAAGGAGTTCATCGAAGAACATCTCAAGACTGGTCGCATCGTCCCATCTAAGTCCCCCCAAGCCTCCCCCTTTTTTTTTGTTCCCAAGAAAGACAGGACCCTTCGCCCATGCCAAGACTACTGCTACCTGAACTCCCATACCATCCGAAATGCCTACCCCCTACCTCTCATCTCAGACCTCCTGGACGACATGAAGGACACAAACCACTTCACTAAGATGGATATCTGTTGGGGGTATAACAACATCCGTATCCATGAATCCAACCAATGGAAGGCAGCATTCATCACCCCCCTTGGACTCTTTGAACCTAGAGTGATGTTCTTCAGGTTTTCTAACACCCCCTCCATCTTCCAGTTGTTCATGAACCACATCTTCACAGACATGATTGCCGAATGATGGCTAAAGATCTATATGGATGATCTAGGCATCTGCACTAAAGGCTCTCTCTCTCTCCACCATGAATGGACCAGACGTGTCCTCCTTTGCCTATGTGAACACAACCTCTCTGTTAAACTTTCCAAATGCTCTTTCGACTTCCCGACCATGGAATATCTGGGTCTCATCATTGGAAATGGGGAAGTACAAATGGACCCCCACAAACTCTTCGCCCTCAAAAACTGGAAACCTCCCACCACCATCACCGGCATTAGATCATTCATCGGATTCGCCAATTTTTACCAGAAGTTCATCCCCGATTTCTCCAACATCGTTGTGCCCCTAGTCTTCTTAATCAAGAAAAATGAAACCTGGAATTGGACCCCCCTTCAGCAAAAAGCGTTCCACTCTCTTATCTCTGCTCTCTGCTCTGCCCCAGTTCTTGCTCTCCCTGACCCCTCTAAACCATTTTCTGTTATGACCAACACCTCTCTGTCCGCCACGGGCGCAGTCCTCATGCAACCTGATCCCAACAGAGACCTTCATCCCTTAGCTTATTTCTTGAAGACCCTCACCCCCACTGAGCGCAACTATGACATCTACAACTGAGATCTTCTCGCAGTAATCCTTGCCCTCTCCGAATGGTGTCATCACCTGCAATGTGCCACTCACCCCACCACCATCATCACCAATCACAAAAACCTTTCTTATCTACGCGACCCCCGTAAACTATCCCAACAACAGGCTCAATGGGCTCTTTTCCTCCAAGACTTTGACATTGTTTGGAAAGTCACCCCTGGCACCAAAATGGGACCGGCTGATGCTCTCTCTCGCTGTGATCAGGTAGATACCTCCCTCGATAACAACAACTCCCCCATCATCCCTGAACCCCTCATCATCAACGCACTCAATCTCACCCTCACGGACCTCATCAAGTCCTCCACACCTTCTGACCCACTGGTCATTCGAGCGCTGGAGGCCATCTCCTTGTCATCTCCCTTGTTCCCCCAATCCCTCGCCTCTGATTGGACCTTTGAACATGGCCACCTATTCTTTCGCCATCGAATGTATGTCCCACCACCCGCCAGAGCTTCACTACTGCATACCATCCACTCGTCCCCGCTTACTGGCCATATGGGCATTTTCCACACCAAAGCCATCCTCGAACAAGACTTCTGGTGGCCAGGTCTAGCCACCTTCGTCAAACACTTCATTGCAGGTTGTCCAGTCTGCCAACAGAACAAAGTTAACACCCACCCTTCACACCCCCCTCTCCTCCCTATCGCCTCCACCTCCCCCCTCCCCTTTCGCCAACTCTCAGTTGACCTTATCACTGACCTCCCACTATCCCACACTTTCGACTCCATCATGGTCGTGGTTGACCATGGCCTTACAAAGGGGGTAGTACTCCTCCCCTGCTCAAAAACCATCGATGCCACGGGGGTGGCCCTCCTTTTTTTCAACAATGTCTTCAAACAATTTGGCCTCTATGATTCCATCATATCCGATTGTGGCCCTCAATTCGCCTCTGCCTTCGCTCTCAAACTTGCTTGTTTACTCAAATATGACATTTGCCTATCATCTGCATATCACCCCCAGACTGACGGCCAAACTGAACGGACGAATCAGGAACTCAAAGTTTACCTATGCATCTTCTGTGCCAACAACCCCCACTCCTGGTCTACAGCCCTATCTTCTGCAGAATTCCACCACAACTCGGCACCCCACTCGTCCACCCAGAAATCCCCATTCTCCCTACTCTATGGCTATGAACCAAGAACCTTTCCCCCCCTGGGAAAAACCTTCATCCCTGCCCTCAAAGATCACTTAGCGATTCTTGACAAGAACCGAAAAGAAGCCCTTGCTGCTCACGAATCTGCCTGAAAATTGATCTCCTCCCGATCTCTCTGCAGCTTCTCTCCATGGAAAGTCAGAGACCAGGTTTGGCTTGAAGCGACCAATCTCCGTCTCCAACTCCCATCACAGAAATTAGCTCCGAAATGTTACGGTCCCTTTGAAATCACCCATGTTCTATCTCTGGTATCTTACAAACTTTGGTTACCCCCCACATGGTGCATCCATGACACCTTCCACACAGCCCTTCTATCCCCTTACTGGATCACCCAAGCCTATGGCACCCCATTCCTAAAGCTGCCACCTGACATCATTAACCAAGAAGAAGAATATGAGGTTGAGGTAATCCACAGTCACAAGGGTCCAAAAACTAAGTGACGATTCCTGACATTGTGGAAAGACTACCCATGCTCGGAAGACACCTGGGAACCCAAGTCAAACCTCCATCACGCAGCAAAAATCCTTTCTGCTTATAAACGACAACACTCCCTCTAGGCCAATCTAGCTTGTAAGACGTCGGTCTCTTCGTGAGTATCGCCTTACAACCTTGAAGTGTATGCCCTTTGCCTTCCTCTTCTTTCTCAAAGATGTCCTCCTCTTTTACAACCACCACCTCCTCCCCTACATCCTCCTCGTCCTCCTTGCGATTGCTTTTACGATCACAGCAAGCCTTCCCTGGATTTCTTCTGGAACACAACAGACTATCTTTATTCATGGCCATTCTCGAGACCCCCGCACTCGCCCGCACAATTGAACTCCACCCTCTCTTCCCTGAGGATGAAGTGACCCACTCCTTAATTCGCACCTATCATACTGTTGCCTCAGCCCTCTGTCTCTCTGAATCTCTCACCCCACCTGACCCCGCCCTCCGCTTCGCCATGACTGAAGCCCACCGCCATTCGCTCACCGCTCTATCACTCCATGGTTTCGGCTCCTATGCCAAAGAAATTCACCACGGACTTATCTACCCCACCATGTGTTGCACCCTATCCTCCCTTCCCCAAATCCAGCGTGACCAGTACACCCAATCCATCAAATCTTTTTTATTAGCTCAACCCAGACCGCTCCCACTCCCTATTCCCCTGCCTCGCTCCCCCGCAGCCCTAACCGCCCGATTGTCATCCCCCCCCCCTTCAGACATGCCTACCATCGTAGCCACCTCCGAGGAATCCAGCAAAGAGGAGATAGAGGAACCCCACGCCCCCATTTTCCCAGTGACCACCTCACCTCAGATGCTGGTCATGCCGAATGGGAACACCATCATGTCTTCTCCCTTTCGAGTCCTCCCTCGCCCTAACGCCCTCCATCTCCCTCTGGCTACTCCCACCACCCAATGCTTTCAATGTGATCGCCCTGGTCACTATAAACAGGATTGCGTCTACTATGAATGCCCTCACTGCCATGAGTACACCCCTGGACACAACCCAGGTCACTGTCTCCTTTTCCAATGCAGCTGGTGTCACAACTGGGGCCATACAGACCGCTTCTGCCCCCATTGCCAGTGCGGTCGTTGCCATGAACCTGGGCACATCATTGGTAACTGCCCATTTGAGATTGCATCCACATCACAGCAAAGCGCCATTTTTGGGTCTGGGACCTCCCTTAGGTGACGCCCTCGGATGGGATGGGCTGACTGTTGAGCCTGGGGCTCAACTATACCAAGGGGGTAATGTTACGATTTTTCTTCCTCATCATCAGATGCTGCTTATTATCCACTTCACCTCCATCCTCTCTTGGAGAGGTAGACGATCACTGTGCACATGGTCCACCTTCTTATTCCTCTGCGGACCATCCTCATTATTCCTTTGTCATTTACCATTAGATCACCCCCTTACTATGACTGTTGCTATGGACACCGCTCTTAACTAGATTCTCTCACATCTAGTTGTTTCCATTCCATTCCATAGCCTTCCTTTTCCCATACACTGTCTCCCTGTCATATAAGTAGTTACATCTCAACCCTGTAAGGTCCTCTATTCTTGATCTGCACAATATTAGCATACCATCCTGAGTCCCTCCCTAGTTCCTCTGCCCCAGAACGCCCTTAGTGACTCTAAGCGCCTCTCTCTCCAGTCCCAACCCCTCCAAGATCCCCGGGCTCCTCTCAGTCCCCATCAGATGTCGGTCTCTCTGTGAGTATCGCCTGACGGTTGACCTCCCTTGCGCCGGTGCCACCCTCAGTATGCTACACATAACATTCCATCTGATTCATTTTCATTTTACTTACTCTGTTTCTACCTCTGCACTCAGATTCCGGACTTGGACTAGCTTCGGACTGGACATACCCAGGATTCCTGCACTCAGATTAGACTCGGACTAGCTTCAGACCAGACATACCCAGGATTCCCATGCTTGGATTAGACCTGGACTAGCATTGGATCAGACATACCAGCAGTTTCCTGCTGTAGAGATCCATAGGTCTCTATGGTTGTATAGCACGATTTCAATGGGTTTTACCATCACCGCATCACCATCCCCGTTGTCCACTCCACCCGCTGTCCAATCCAGAGCCAGTTCCATCTGTCGAAGTCCGGTAGTCGAAGTAAGTCTGCCCAGTCATATACAAGACTGGTTTCTTGTCTATTCATCACCCCTTCTTTACTGGTCTTCCAAAGACCTTTTCATACGATTATGGACACCATTTATATCACTCCACAAGTAGATACATTTCATATTAGTTCATCCAGACTTGTCCAGACTATAAGTACCATGTACTTAGGATTTCACAATCCAGTTTCGTTCATGTTGGATTCTCACCATGCCACCATATCCATCCATATCGTCTCTGGCCTGTCACCACCATCGTTCATCACGTCTCCATGCTTCCCACTCATCATTGTTTCTACTCCAGACTTCTGGTCTTCTTCTGGACTACCTCCGGACTGTTCTTCCTTGGGCAGTACCCACTTGGGCAGGTTTCTCTGCACTTCTCTTCATAGTTGGACCCCTTTGGGACAATATTCATCTCCTTCAACCCACCTGCAGGCTCAGGACTACTCTCTGCTAGTCCTCCAAGTCAAGT
>JBBPLO010001562.1:0-10157 GCA_038089835.1 Retiboletus flavoniger | reverse complement strand
TCAGTATCAAAAGTCCAAAAACTGTTCCAATGGTATTCCTGATTTAAAATAGGCATATCTCTACAGCCCCTGAGCCGAATCACATGACCAAGGGACCGATTTGTAGCCAAGGGTTTGTACTTTGTTTTGTCTCACCAAAGCGAGGTGTGATTCCCACGGGTGATTGTGGGGCGCTTCGTGCCCCAGTTTGGGGTTAGTTATTGGAACAGTTTTTGGAGTCACTGTAGCATTCGGTGGAGGGAGATGCAGGAGGGATGTGGAGGGTGTCAGGGCAAGGGATGATTCAAAAGGGCAAGGACATGACAGTGTTTCCATTGGGCATGACTAGGACTTGCAGGGTGGTGGTCACCAGGAAGGTGGGATGGGGAAGTTCTTCCTTGGAACTGACTTCTGACAATGCGGAGGAGGCTACGATGGTGGGGATATCTGGAGGTGGTGGGGAAGAGAGGCGACTGGAAAGAGGCAAAGAGTGGGGTGGGGGTATGGGGAGAGGGAGTTCTCTCAGTTGGGAGAGGAGGAAGCTTTCAATGGACTGGATGTAATGGTCACATTGGGGTATGGTGAGGGAGGATAGGATGCAATGCATGGTGGAATAGATCAGGGTGTGGGGGAGTTCTTTAGTATAGGAGCCAAACCCATGGGCAGTGAGGGCGATGAGGGAGTGACAGGAGGTGTTACAGTTTTTCTCCCTCATCATCGAACTCTGCTCGTTGTTCACTTTGCTTCCATCGTCTCTTGGAGAGGTAGAAGGTCATCTCACACACAGTCCGCCTTCCTACTCTTATGCGGCCCCTCCTCGTTATTCGTTCATAGATTACCACTAGATCACCCCCTTACCATGACTGTTGCTATGGACACCGCTCCCAACTAGATTCTCTCACATCTAGTCGTTTCCATCACCTTCCATTTGCTTCCGTTTCCCACGTGCCATCTATCTCTTAAATAGTTGCATCTTACTCTGTAAAGTTTCCCCATTCTCGATCTGCGCAATATTAGTGTCTTATTCTGAGTCCCTCCTCAGTCTCCAATCTCTGCCTCTCTTAGCGATTCTAAGAGACCCTTTCGAACCTCACAGCCTATTGTCAGACGTCGGTCTCTCCGTGAGTATCGCCTGACAAGTGGTATTCCTCTAGTTCCCAGTCCCCGGTTGTACGCTATGCATAACAGGAGGCTTCGGTCAGGGCGAAGCAAAGGGGTGGGTTCTGAGGGACAAGGGATTCTGCAAGTCGTAGGGCGGAGGAGATGGTATGATAGGTGCGGATGAGGGAGTGTGTGACCTCGTCTTTAGGGAAGAGAGAGTGGAGTTTGATTGTGTGGGTGAGGGCGGGAGTTTCTAGGATGGTGGCGAATAGCAAGTAATGATCATACTCAGGCAGATACGCCAGAAATACATGCTGTGATCATAAGAGCGATCGCAAAGAGGATGAGGAGGATGTCAAAGAGGAGGTCATCGAGAAAGAGGGCAAGGACATTGTTGAGGAAGAAGAGGAAGGAGATGGGCATATGCTTTGCTCAACAGGCAATACTCATGAAGAGACCAACATCTGATGGGCAAGGGGATGTTAGAGGGAGTGAAGGTGCTTATAGGTGGAGAGGAGTTTTGGGGTGTGCTGTAAGTTGATTTCAGGTTCCCAGGTGTCTTCTGATCTTGGGTATCCTTTCCATAAGGTCAGGAACCGGAGTTTGGTGCAGGGTCCCTTGTGACTGTGAATGGCTTCAACTTTGTATTCTTCTTTGCAGTTGATGACCTCAGGTGGTGGGTGTAAAAAGGGTGTTCCATATGGCTCCGAAGTTCAGTAAGGAGATAAGAGGGTGGCATGGAAGACATCATGTATGCGCCATGTGGGGGAAGTTGGAGGTGGTAGGATATCAGAGATAGGATTTGGGAGATTTTAAACAGTCCGTATCTTTTGGAGGCAAGTTTTCTGGAAGAGAGTTGGAGATGGAGATTGGTGGCTTCGAGCCAAACTTTATCTCCAACTTTCCATGGGGAGAATTTCCAGAGGGAGTGATTGGTCATGAGCTTTTGGGTGGATTCATGGGTGGCAAGGGCTTCTAGTCTATTTTCGTCAAGAGTGGAGAGGCAATTTTCTAGGGCAGGGATGAAGGTTTTTCCAAGGGGAGGAAAGGTTCGAGGTTCATAGCCATAGAGGAGGTAGAAAGGGGATTTCTGGGTGGAGGAGTGGGGGGCAGAGTTGTGGTGGAATTTGGCAGAGGGTAGGGCAGAGGACCAGGAGTGGGGGAGGTTGGCACAGAAGATGTGAAGGTAGACTTCTAGTTCTTGATTGGTTCATTTGGTTTGTCCATCGGTTTGCAGGTGGTAAGCAGAGGATAATTGAATGTCATATTTCAGTAGGCGTGTGAGTTCAAGGGTGAGGGCGGAGGCAAATTGTGGACCTCAGTCAGAAATAATAGAGTTGTAGAGGCCAAATCTTTTGAAGACATGGTTGAAAAAGAGAAGGGCTACTCCTGTGGCATCGATGGTTTTTGAGCAGGGGGTAAGAATCACCCCCTTACTAAGGCCATGGTCAACCATGACCATGATGGAATCGAAGCTGTCAGAGAGGGGAAGGTTGGTGATGAGGTCAATGGAAAGTTGGCAGAAGAGAATGGGGGAGGAGGATGGGATGGGTAGGAGGGGGGGAGTGATGGGTGGATGTTTACTTTATTTTGTTGGCAAGTGGGGCATCCAGTGATGAAATGTTTGACGAAGGTGGAGAGACCAGGCCACCAGAAGTTCCGTTCGAGGATGGTTTTGGTGTGGAAGATTCCCATGTGGCTGGTGAGGGGGGAGGAGTGGATGGTGTGTAGCAGGGGGGTGCGAGCGGGTGGTGGAACATACATGTGATTGTGGAAGAAGAGGTGGCCATTGTCAAAGGTCCAGTCATGAGCAAGGGAGTGAGGAAAGAGGGGGGAATCTGAGGAGATGGTGGACAAGGCACAGGTGACCAGGAGATCAGAGGAGGTGGAGGATTTGATGAGATCAGTGAGGGTGAGATCGAGGGCATTGATAACAATGGGGTCAGGAATGATGAGAGTGTCGAGGTTGTCGAGAGAGGTGTCCACGGAGTCTCAGCGAGAAAGGGTGTCTGCCAGGGCCATCTTAGAGCTGGGGGTGGAGGTCTAACTCAGTCATGCATTGAAGAATGTGTTTGGTACATTCTGTATAGAGATGATCATTCAGGGAGAAGATAAGAAGATCATCCATGTAGATGACTAGCCATCCTTCTGTGATCATGTCGTGGAAGGAGTCATTCATGAAGCATTGGAATATGGCGGGTGAATTGGTTAGTCCGAAGAACATTACATTGGGTTGAAATAGGCCACAGTGGGTGACAAAGGTGGCTTTCCACCGGTCTTCCGGTTTGATCTGGACATTGTTGTACCCCCAGCATATGTTGAACTTGGTGAATTTCTTGGCATCTTGGAGTTTATCGATCAGCTCCAAGATCAGGGGTAGGGGATAGGCATCCCGGATGGTAGCTTCATTGAGTTTTTGGTAATCTTGACAGGGTTGAAGGCCACCATCCTTCTTATGGACAAAGAAGAATGGGGAAGCTTGAGGGGAATTGGATGGGGAAATTTTCCCAGCTGCTAGGTTCTCGTCAATAAACTTATCCGTGGCTTCTTTCTCTGCAGGAGAGAGAGGATAGACCTTTCTGATATTCGGGATGAAGTCAGGTTTTACCTTTATCTCATGATCGTAAGGTTGGATTGGCAGGAGGTGATCGGTGGCATCCTTGGAGAATACTGATGCAAATTGTAGATATTCGGCAGGGAGAATGGTCTTAGGGATGTTGAGGGCTTTAGCTTTGGCGAGCTTGGTAGCTTGGGTGATCTTGGCAATTTGGGAGGTTTGGAGGAAGTGGGATCTGCATTGAATGATTTGGAAGATGGATCGATTTCGGATGGCTGTGTTCATGAAGATGTCTTTGGTAGTCCAGTCATTATAATTCCAAAGATGGTCTTGGGAGATGGTCCATATGGGAATAGAGTCGGGTTCATGAACAGGGAAGGTATAGACCTTGTTGTGTTGACTTTGGTCTAGTTGAATTTTCTCTTTGCATAGTTTCAACTGATCTGTGGATTTGTCAAGGGAGAGGGTCCTTTTTGTCCAGTCGATTTTTGGATTATTAGTATGGAGCCATGGGAGTCCAAGGATGACATTGTCTCAGCCAAGGTGCATTACATGGAGGAGGACCTGGTGAGTTAGTCCTCCAACAATGATGAAGAGGGAAGAGGTGTGGGTGATCTTCCCTTTCTTGTTTAGTGATCCATTGGCATTCTGTGCCAGGATTGGGGTGGAGAGTTTCATGGTGGGTAGTTTGTGTTTTGCTATGAACTCTCGGTTGATGCAAGAGATGTTTGCCCCACTATCTACAAGGGCAGAGGTGTCGACGGTTTTCTTGGAGTACGAGGGATGGATGACTTGGACAGGAATTTGCATTGATTTGGTAGTCGCCATTACAAGTACAGAGTTTGTAAAGGAAGATGCTAACATCGAGGTAGGCTTCCTTTTCAAAAATCCTGAAGGAAGACTGCTTTCACACATTTTTCATTGTCGTTTTCATTGTCATTGTCTTTGATTTCTTGAAGATGGGGAATCTCTTCTTCGGCTACTTCAGCAACCTTCTTGGTGGATTGGTTCAAGGTACCTGTGGGGCACTGTTGGGAAAAGGCAGGACAACGGGGGGAGAAGTGTCTGGATTCTCGACATCAGAAGGAGAGTTTCTTCTCAATGCAGTGTTTTTGTTCTTCAGGAGTAAGTTTTCTGATGGTTCAGACAACGTCTATGTCCATGGTGTTGGGATCTCTCCGAGGGGTAAAAGATGACACAGGAGTATTCTGGGAAGTAGGGTGGAAAGTCCTCTTGGCAATCTCTTGAGTTCGCTCCCACATAGTTTGGAAGTGGGTGGCCTTTTTGTACCAATCTTCGACAGTAGTTGGCGGGGATTCCATGGAGTAGATTTTCATCATCAGGGGTTGTGGGAGTCCAGCTGAGAGGTAGGCAATAAGGACATTATCGTCTGAGATCTTGGAGACAACCACATTGTTGTGGAAGTCTGCAATATATTTGGTTAGTGAGGGCTCATAAGCCCCTTTCCTTTTGATCATCCGTGTGGTGGTTAACCAGGTGATAGCATTGCTGATGGAGTCTTGGTGCTCAAAGGTGGTTTTGAAATCTTTGATGAAGTTGGGGAATTTTCCAAGGGAGATGACGCCGGTGGTTATACATTTTTGGTGGAAGGTGGCAGCCCATGTGGCGGTGGATCCTTTGGTCATGTAGGAGAGGGCAAACATGATTTATTTAGCGTTGGTGTCGTAAACGTCCTCATTGACAAGGAGGTAGAACTGTACAGTGTTGAGCCACTGTATGGATGTATCGTAGGACCCATCGAAGGGTGTAGGGGCTCCAAGACAGAGTTCCTTTCCTGAGGACATAGTGGTTCAGAACAGAGGTGGCCTGGGGAACATGGGACATGTTTGAGATAGAGGAAACCCAGTGAGCACTGGGTGTGGGCTAGGTCTGGAAGGGAGAGGAAAGACAGGTTGTGAGGTAGTGGGAGTGGGAGATGGAGGGGTAGGAACTCGCAGAAGGTTGAGTTGGGTGGAAAGGTTATGGGAGATTTGGAGGGTTTCCTCTTGTTCTTCCTGGGTGGTAGGGTAGGTGTCTGGATTGGAGTGATCGAGGAACGAGGGGGATGAGGGTTCAGGGGACAAAGGGTGTTTGGCAACATTGCCGCAGGGAAGGAACCACTAAGTAGGGGTTCTGGGATCAATGATGGCACGTTGCCCAGGGAATCACCCCATTCAGGCTGAAAGCAGGAATGGGGTGCATGAGTGTCCAGGGAATCACCCTGTTTGGACCGATGGCAGGAGTGGGATGAGGAGTGGGAATGACCTAGTAGTCACCCATAGAGAGAAGCTTAGTCTTTTGTTACATCAGGCTAGGACTGACAGGTTCTCGAGTAAGTAACTGCCTCAACAAAGGACAAATGAGGTGGACTTAGGGATGTATACCGACAGAGGACTTCAGGTATGACAAGGTGTAGGTCCAATGCCTAACACTGGAGATGAAGGTTACTTGTTGGGGAATACCCGCAGAGTCACAGGGAGTCCAAGGGGTCTCTTGGCTCGGAGGGACAAGGGAAGACTCAAGGGAGGACCCTTAGCCTTAGCACATTGATACTGACGATGATGAGAGGAGTGAGGAGGAGGTGAAGTAACTCGTAGAATTTGAGAAGACTAAGCTTAAGGAATACATGTGGAACTATGAGGGTTTAAATAGTACTGCCTAGTGGTTACATAAGGGGACACGTCAGGGTCAAAGATAAGGAGTGAGTCAGCCAATAAGGGTCTGAGTCATGACAAGTCATAGCTATTAATATAACGGTTCTGAAGAATGCCAGTAGTCAGTGAAAGGTGAAAGGAACCGGGGAAGCAGTACATGGGGCAGTGACGGCATACCTGATGTCCAAAGGCAAAGAAGGACATAGCTAAGTAAGAGAAAAAGAGTACATGCATATATGATCATAACAATATGTACATCTCCGAACTCCATATATAAACTCATAGAATCACTCTGTACATTCTCCAGTTCGAATATCAATTTATTCTCAACTCCTGATCTCTGATCAAGTACAACTTATTCCCAACTCCTGATCCTCAGATCCTCTCTGACAAACACCTCTGAATCTCCAAGAGTCTTGAAGACTCTTCTTCTCCTCTTTATTGCTTTCCTCGTCGTTGTTTACAACATCAAGGGCAACACCTCTGAACCTCTGAACTCCAGCCTCCGAAATCAGGGCAATGATTCTGAGCAAGGGTGCACCACATACAGTGAAGCCAAGCCCCGGCCCCCAGCTTAACTCCAAAGTTTCAGAGTTAGCTCCAGAGTTGAACCAGTTTTAACATGTGGACATTATTGTATTCTCACACGAGACAGATGTGAACTGCCATCCATATTGGTATGCCTGCATACTCAAAGTTTTTCATGTCAATGTTTAGTATTATGGCAAGGACTCACATTCGCATGAGATCCAGCATAAAGATGTGTTATTTGTTCATTGGTTCAGTCATAATCTAACAAATCCTTCCATTTTCCATGCCTGCCATCTCCCTCACATCAGATTCCTGCCTGAGGACGACCCTGAGGCATTTGGATTTCTGGACTGGGATGTAGTGATCCATGGTGTCCACCTCATCCCAACGTTTTCTCTAGGACAGACAAGTGAATTACTCGACAGTCACTCAATCACACAACAAGAAACAGAAGATGATGATTGGGTAGCATTTGACATCAATATGTGAGTACATAACCCAGTCAGTGATGGCTAGCTAAAACTAATTTACTACAAGATTCATCAATCAGGACATGTTCATGCATTACCAGGGAGGTGGAATTGGACATACTATATCCCATGGTTGGGACAAGTTCTTGCAATCAGACAGTAGGGGAGAGGGGATGAGGGACGAGGGTGAAGAGAGCAACATGGAAGATGAAGACAAGGGCGAGGAAAAAGATGGTGAGGGTGACAGGCATGGAGACCACAATGGAGAGGAAGAGGGACTCAGAGATGACAAGGGAGAGGAAATCGAGGATGGTGGAGATGGTGATGGTGATGGCCAGGGAGACGGACTTGGAAATGAGGAAGAAGAGGGAAATGATGATATGTATGAAAGAGACTATGATGCTCTTTAATGAAGTTCGCATGCCACTTTTCGTTTGTGATTGACCAGGTCTGTGTATTGCGCATCCATTCAAAATCATTCATGTCTCACTTGAAACTCGGGCGTCGGGTTGGTTCAAGACGTGCATATATTCAACTACCGAGGGACAGAGAATTTGCACTAGGTATATATTACGATGTCGTAGGAGAGGCGGTATCAATGAACGACGATATTATGAATGAACCCACGTGATGAGCACGAGCGACATCTCGCGAGACTCGTCTCGTCGGTGGCGCGGCTCCCCGGTCGGTATAGCCTTATCGGGGTGCATCGGAATTTCAACATTTTACTGATGCTTGGAGCGTGAGCAGCACTGGGAACTGTCTCTCTTCATGAACTCGATCGAACGAGGTTTTGGCGAAAGAAGAGCCCGTGATACCCGACCCGATGACGACGACGTCCGCGTTCTGGGGCAGGTCGGAACAGTGACGTGCGATAGGAGACGGAGGGGACATGCAGAATGAACGGGTCGGATTCTTCACGGGCAGACCCGATTCGGCTTCGATACGTTCCTGCAATGTTTTGAACGTGCGTACGTTGTCGAGCAGTTCTGCAAACGCATGGCGGATCAGAGAAATCGTGTTGCCCATGTTGGACTCGGTAAGGACATGAACCGCGAAAGAAATTTGCCTTTACACAACGACTGACGGAGTTCGCCACGCAGCCAATCGATAGACACGATGGCGCGGGGCTCTTTCTTCTCTCCACCATGCTATACGCCAACCATCCTGGATCACACTGGAGGCAAACCCGGAGACCCTCCTTGAAGAACGATTCCTACCCCGACGACGACGACGACCTATACTACACCCCTACCTATAAGCGACCCCCACCACAGCAGGCCTCTGGGTCATCCAGGTGCCGTGCCAACCCTCTCCCCCAAGATTCCTCTGACATCCACTTTTACCACAGACATCGTGACGATCGGGATGGACGGGCGACATCCGGGCCCGGTCCTGACGTCGCACCCCACCTTCCACGACGACGAATAGTACATCGGATTATGGGGTACGCTAACGCAGTCGTCGCGGGCGCAGCAGTTCCGCGAGCAGGGTCGCTTGAAGCAAGTCTTCCTCGCCCCCACTTCCAACAGCACCGCCCATCCTACAGCTCAGCCTCACCGAACGGGAGACCTTGGCACGTCAACGTCTTCAAATCACCTTTGAAACATATGTCTTCAACACTCTTCCAACCCATCTTCTCCGTGTCACAGACATGACACTCGTCACGCGGAACGAGGTATGGGAGATGTTCAAGCCACGGATCGACTCCCTCTCTGATTCGCATCTTGCAAAACTGTTGCTCGAACAAGACGAGGAGGCCAGAAAGCTGGGAGTTTCGGTGGTAGACCCAGAAGTCCTCGCTCCTTTTGTGAGTCTGCGGTCTAGCTCATACTCTGGGTGGAGCCTGACATTTTGCCTCAAAGATTGAGTATATTCGGTCGACGATCAGCTTCGCCATCTTTTCCCACCAATGGGGCAGCGGTGGACTTCTATTTCACGAACTGCCCAATAAGAGACTTCAGGTGAGCAGGAGGGCTGCTCCGACTGGACCAGGATATCAGAAGCTGCTCGAATTCTGCGAGAAGGCCCGAACTGATTATGGTCGCGAGTACGCCTGGGCGGACACGTGTTGCGTCAATAAGGAGAGTAGCGCGGAGCTCGAAGAAGCCATTTTATCGATGGGCGTCTGGTACTCGGAGGCGGGTATATGAATCGTTCATCTCGGACATTCGTCGACGCTGGAGCATTTCATGTCGGAGCATTGGTTCACGAGAGGTTGGACTCTACAGGAGCCTCTCCTCTCACGCAAGATTCGGTTTTATGGGAAGGACTGGTCCCCGATCTGTCCTGTAGTTGTGGAAAGGCGGAAAGAAGGACATGCCGCAAGGGACAACCGTGATGACCAATGCGTCAATGACAAGGACAACGAGGCGACCGTCGTCGCCATCGCCAAAGTGACAGGCATCCCTGAAGCCGACATACGAAGCTTTGCCCCAAGCTGTACCAGGATATCCGAAAAGATGAGGTGGGCATCACAGCACGCCATGTCTCGTATTGAGGACATGGCATACTCCCTTCTCGGGCTCATTGACGTTACCATGCCGATCGCGTACGGTGAGGGTGCCTGTGCGTTTTACAAGCTCATGAGCGCAATCGCGGAGCAATGCACTGAACCGGACTTTTTCGCGTGGGCCGGAAAACCCTCGCAATGGTCTCTTGCCTTACCCTCCTCTCCACAATGCTACAGCCCCCATGCCTCCCAAGGCGAGCTCAACACCCCATCGAGCATGCTCGGAAACACTGCGTATGAGCTTACGAAGCTTGGTCTCCGAACCCGACTTGTCCTCGTCCCCGTTTACTGTGAACCCCTCGAACCGACCGACGCCCGCACGGGGTGCTTTATGCTCACGCCTGCGCTCGCAA
>JBBPLO010001561.1:0-10160 GCA_038089835.1 Retiboletus flavoniger | reverse complement strand
GGCGCTGGGGGCAAAGGTTAAAAAAAAGGGGGCTAGATGAAGGTTTCAAAAGTTTTTGATTTTTGAGAATTGGAGAAGTCACGTCAGGTCTCCTCGGGAGACCTGCCACTCCACCGGCAGCTAGCCGATAGAGGACTCCTTACTTACACATCCGTCCATGCGGAGATCCATCATCACCCTACCTCCTTACCTCCTGGATATTGATCTATAAGAGGGCGAAACACTGGAGAGCTGGAGGAGGAGAGAGTGGGCAAAAGACGAGTCAACAAAGCTGTGGTAGGATTCTGACGAGGGAGGATGATGTGTGGACGACATAGGACTAGCAAGGAGTTGACCAAGGGACGAATGAGGAGGATTCTGGTGGACGACAGAAAATAATTTGGATACTGGAGACTAGGTAGTCAAGTGGGTTCAAAGACATGGTCTAGGGGTGTGGAGCAGTTTTACATCATGCTGAGGATGTGAAGGGGACAAGGAAGTGAATGCAGTGTCCAGGGAATAACCCCATATGGACCGAGGGTGGGGACATGGTGTGCATGTGCCTAGGGAATTACCCCGTACAGGCTAAAGGCAGAGGAACGTGGGATTGGTCACAGGGACCCAGGGGGTGGCCGAATAGGTCCAAGGGTGGGTTGACCGAGTAGGTCTGAAGGAGTGGTGCAGTTAGTTGGAGCTGTGCGGCAGCCTAGGTCAAGAGACCTGCAAAGGAGGAGAACGATGGGGGTTCCAAAGTTCAACAAGGGATAACTGGGCTATGAATACCGATTGGTGGAGTTAACCAGGCTTGATACCGATTGGTGGAATGAGTTTAATGATGTCATGAGGTTGTCTTCTGTCAACCACGAAGCAATGGCTGGGGTGGTACAAGGGTGTCACAGTGGTGGCTTCTCGAGGATTTGCTGGGTTGAGGCCAGTGCAGAGGTTGATCATGAATGGATCCGAAGGTGGTGCCTAAGAAGGCCAAGGTGGGAGTTTAACAACATCCTGGTCAAGTGAGAGTGAAGGGAGTAGAGGGTTTAACGACATCTCCAGGTTGTTCCAAGGGACGAAGGACAAAGACGTGGACGATCTGAGGGTTCGGAGGGGATCGGAGTAAATCCGAGGATATGCAGGTGTTGAGGGGATCGAGGAGTATCTGCTGCAAGTTGGATCGAGGGGATCGGTGAAGATCAGTGAAAGATACAAGAGAATCGAGTACGACTCATCGAATGTTGCAACTCAGGTGAACAAAGACTAGCAAAGGCGAAGTAACGAGTGTAGGGGTTTGGGTTCACCTAGTAGTGACCCGTAGAAGTGAAACTTGACCATTTGTTACGATCATACCACTGGGGACGAGAGGAACAAAGGAGTTGGGCTTGCGCGTGCTGAGGGAATGCAATGGAACTGTCTCAGCGGGATCTTATGGCCAAGAGGATGCTCAAGGCTTTCGGATATAGACTCAGAGGAGAGACCAAGTCTCAAGATGGCCCAAAGGCGGGAAAAGTGGAAGTGCAACCCAGACTGGTGGTGGGCTATGGTAATCAATAGTAATGGTCAAGTTAGAGAATACAGGGTAGTTCTGCTATGCTTATATAGCTAAGATGACAATGCACAGACCACAGGGTATCTACCGAGGTGAGTCATGGCTATGATAAGGAGTCCATGAGGAGATGAGGGAACTATCTATAGAGTAGAGATGATACGTCGATAAGCAGGCATACCACAAGGAGCATATGATGGCCAAGTGGCCAAGAGGACACGAGGGGATGCATAGTAGACGCATAAGCTAAGACAGGGGCACAAGGGGAGTGCCAAGATGGAGCTAAGGGAATGCGTGGGGTAATGTGTGACTAGGACAATAAGGGAGTCCGTGGGGGTACCAGGACAATGGCAAGGAAGGAGGACTGGGACACGAGAGAGTACCAGTCGGCTCAAGATGCTGGTTAGGTATAAGAGTCACGTGGAGGAGACGTGGTGGTCATGTGGGGAGACGCATAGCGTCATGTGAGAGGCACGAGGGTTCCTAGGGAGGAAGACGAGGGACTGGCTTGGAGGTAGCCGAGGACTAAGACGAGGGACGATGGATACCGCTGCAGTGGCTAAGAAGAGAGGGGACTCTCCTGCAGGGTCGGCGAGGCACGTGGACAAGGGACGAGGACACGTGACAAGGAAAAAGAGTAGGTGGTACATGTGAGTTGTAACATATTCTGTAGTCTCTGTGCATACGTCTGATATGTGGTCGTCATGGTCCAGAATTCATCATAGTCTGGAGGTTGTCATGGTTCGGAGGTGTGGTCCAGTCTATGGAGGTCATTGTGGTTCAGAGATATTGTAATGAAAGTGTAAGAAAGAAAGGCAGTGAAAATGAGAAAGGAATGAATGTAGGTAAGTGTGCAGGATATCACCCAGCTTGGCTTCATCAGTCTTCTTTCATCATCTATGCCTACTGGAGTTACCTCAGAGTTGTGTGGCGGTGTTCAGTACAGACGGTCTATCATAAAAATGGGCATGGTGTCTTGGAGCGCATTCGAATGAAAAGTTAGTACATGGGTTAGGTACATGATGAGACATGGGAAGAGGGGAAATGTCAAATGGCTTTATTTGTTGTTTTTCTTTTCTTTTTAGCAGTGTATAGGATGGGTAGTGTTTGTTGTTTTCGCAATGAGCGTGGGAATGGATGTGTAAGTTCACTGGTTGAATCCCAGGGTAAAATGGAGGTACATTCGGAGAAATATATGTTGGTCCAGGAAAATCCAGCAAGAGTCCAATCCGGAGGTTGGTGATGACCACAACCAGCAACAAAGTGAATGAAAAGTGTTGTGGAAGGAAAACAAGTGGCTGGATAAAACAAAACGAGTGAGTGACAAATAGGAATGATACTCCCCCCCCACAAGACTTAGATGATGGCCCCCCAGCCATAGACCAGTAGGCAGACCAGCGCTAAGGGGATGGGTACAAAGGGGAGGGAAAATGATGAAAATGGTCCAATAGTGCTCAGAGTTGTGACAGAGTGGAGCATGAGTCCAAGGATGGTCAGTCCAAGTAGTAATGCTAAGGAACAGAAAAGTAAAGTGACCAGATGAAAAGGAACATCATTGGCTGGGGGAATAATGGAAGTCAGACTTGGAGCGATAGTACTGGTATATGTTGGAGGTGGTGATAAAGTCCAAGGTGGGTCCAGCAGTCCAACTTGGGCATGGGAAAGTAGTGACGAAGTGGTAGTATATGGTGGTAAAAGAATGGTAGGTAGTAAAGGTGATAATAGTTCGGAGGAGGTAAAAATGGGCAGTAGTGGTAATGAAGTATCAGAATTAGCAGGTCATACAGGGGGTGAAATGGATAAGGATTGAGTAAAGTCTGGTTCTGGAGGACTGGTCAGAATGAGTGCAGACAAAAGTACTGCAATCACAGGGTACTTTGGCTGAATAGCCAATGGCATGGAATGAACAGCAGGAGAAATAGTGGCAGGTCAGACTGTAGGTGTCATATACTGGATTTCTACCAAGTCCATCTCTGACCCTCCGAACTCATCTCTGGTCTCGCACTCGACAACTCCAATGCTATCTCGCTCGGAGTGCAACTCTGAGCCTCCGAAGATGTCCTCATGATATCCTTGTATGTCACTCTCCATTCCATCACATTACTCTGTCTCCATTTGTATTAGTCTCGCCTCTGTTTCCCCTCCGATCCTATGTACACTGCTCTGTTCTCCATACTTCCAGTGTACAGCTCCGGTTACTTATGTTCCGATTCCATTACTTACCAATCCCTTACAAAGAACTCTTACTAATATATCTCCAAACTCCATATATAAACTCGTAGAAACACTCTGTACATTCTTCAGTTCGAATATCGATTTATTCCCAGCTCCTGATCTCTGATCAGTCCACTCTGACAACCCCCTCTGAATCCCTGAGAAAAGTCTTGAAGACTTTCTCTCCTCTCCTTGTCATTGTCCTCGTCATTGTTTACAACTTCGAGCGCGACCCCTTTGAACCTCCGAACTCTGGCCTCTGAAATCGGGGCAACGATTCTAAGCAAGGGCGCACCACATACAGTGAAGCCAAGCCCCGGCCCCCAGCTTAACTCCGAAGTTCCGGAGTTAGCTCCGGAGTTGAACCGGTTTTAACAGTAGGTGCTATTGGGGTAGAATGGTTAGTCATGGCTATGCATGTTGATGGGAGGGAATGCTCAGAGCTCTCGTCTGGAGTTCTGGACTGATGGTAATGACTGGATAGGGGTTGGAGATGCAGTCAGAGTTTGTTCTATGGAGAGATCAGCATTTGGAGCAGTCATGGAGATAATACTGATCAGTGCATGCATCTGTGAAGCATGCAAAATGGATGTGGTTGGTAATGACTTGGCTGCCTGGATTGCATCAATTGATGCCTGTATACATGAGCATCCTGGTAGGTGAGGGATTGGCATTCGGTCCGGTAGGTAAAGATGGCCATTGGAGTTGTGGAGGACTTTTCCAGAGTGGATGTAGTCGGTGGCATGTAGGCAGTTTCGGACGAAGTGTCCCGGTGTAAAACATGAAAGTTCTCTAAAAGAGTACTTTCAAAGGGTGTGGGGTGCGATGGGTTCGTCCCCAAAGAGGGTTCAAGGCAGAGGTGAGGTGCCAGAAGTGCTAGAATGGAAGGAAATGAAGTCCGGAGTGAGCACAGGAAAGTCTGGAAGTCTGAGAGTCCAGAGTTGCATCGTTGGGTCGGTAGGCATTCGGTGCATCATAGAGTGATAGGAGTAGACGGCGGTGAAGTTATTCATGCATGCACAGGTGATTCGAGTGCATAGGGACATGTGTGCGATAATACGAGGTGAAAAGATGATCTCGAAAGATGTATTTCAAAGAAATACTACAAAGCTTTATAGTCCGGGCATTTCCCAGGACTGTTAGGGACAAATGGGTGATGAACTGTAACTATAAAACGAAGTGGAATGGTGATGAAACGATTATGACGTAGTATGAAAGTGTCCAAAGTAAATATGAAACAACTGGGGAAATGTAGACCAGGAGACCGTCCGGAGTTCATCCGGAGATTCGGACTGGCGTGGGAAAGTAGTCTGGACTAGGTCGGACAGTCCGGAGATGGTTCTACCGTTGAAGTGAAGTGACCGGGAGTCATTGAAAACTCGTAGGAATGGTGTATACCACCATAGAGAGCTTCGGCTCTCTACATCTGCAGGGTACTTGAATACTGACTGTCCCCAGTCAGTGGGGCTCGGAGATGGAGTTCAGCAGTGGTCTCATGACTTCTAGGAAAGTGGTGGGCAGTGAATGTAATGCTCTCGGAGTGGTTCAGATGGACGACAGAATGATGGAATTGGAGTAATGAGACAGATGGGAAGAATGGATGTACAGCCGGAATAGGGGTTACCAGAGTCATCAACGCAAGTCTGAAAGAGTTCGGAGTAGTACCTGAGGCATTGCAGGTATGGTAGTGCACTCCAGAAAGGGATGGTAGTGCATCTGGGATTCAGAGATAGTGAGCAGAGGCGGAAGAATGATGATGGTGATGGTGCGTAGTGTGCATGCTCAGGATTATCTGGAAGAAGTCTGGAGTTAGTGCGGGAAAGTCCGGATGTCCGAGAGTCCAGAGTTGCAATGCATGACGTGTGCACTCGGGGTAGGTCAACCGGCGTGTGGTACATTCCATTGTCTCTGTGTATATGTCCGATATGTGGTCGTCATGGTCCGGAGTTCGTCATGGTCTGGAGGTCGTCATGGTTCAGAGATGTGGTCTGGTCTATGGAGGTCGTCATGGTTCGGAGGTATTGTAATGAAAGTGTAAGAAGGGAAAAGAAGCAAAAATGAGTAAGAAATGAATGTAGGTAAGTGTGCGGGATACCACCTGGCTTGGCTTCGTCGGTCTGCTTTCATCATCTATGCCTACCGGAGTTATCTCGGAGTTGTTCGGCGGTGTTCAATATGGACAGTCTATCGTAAAAAATGGGCGTGGTGTCTCGGAGCGTGTTTGAATGAAATGATACATGGGTTAGATACATGGGGAGACACAAAATGAGGAGAAACGTCTGACAGCTTTATTCGTTGTTTTTCTTTTTTGTTTCATTGGTGTCACAGGGTCCATTAATAAATAATGTTTAACATGCTGCTTTAAACCTTGTTTTGGATATTATCATTGTAAGATATGTCACAATATGAGAGTGTTATAGGTATTTGCATTTACAATAATATTCCAATATTTCCAACATTATATGCTTACCTTATTCAAACTAATGTTTACAATAATGTTCAGCAGCATGTTAAACATTATTTATTAATGGACCCTGTGACACCAACGAAACAAAAAAGAAAAACAATGAATAAAGCTGTCAGACGTTTCTCCTCGTACAATATATTAACCATATTTTAAACCTTGTTTTGGATATTATCATTGTAAGATATGTCACAATATGAGAGTGTTATAGGTATTTGCATTTACAATAATATTCCAATATTTCCAACATCATATGCTTATCTTATTCAAACTAATGTTTACAATAATGTTTAACATGGTGTTAAACATTATTTATTAATGGACCCTGTGTATATTGTATGGGTAGTGTTTGTTGTTTTCATGGTGAGTGTGGGAATTGTTATGTAAGGTCACTGGTCAAATCCTGGGGTAAAACAGAGGTAAGCTGCGGAGAAATATAAGTCGGTCTGGGAAAGTCCAGCGAAAGTCCAACCCAGAGGTCAGTAATGACCACAATCAGGGATAGAATGAACGGAAATTGTTTCGGAGGGCAAAACGTTGTGGCTAGATAAAAGAAAATGAGTGAGTGATGAATAGGAGTGATACTCCCCCCCCACAAGACTTAGATAATGGCCTCCTGGCCATAGACCAGTAGGTGACCTAGTGCTAAGGGGGTGGGTACATAGGGGAGGGAAAATAATGAAAATGGTCCAGCAGTACTCGGAGTTGCGACGGAGCGGAGTGTGAGTCCAAGAATGGTAAGTCTGAGTAGTAGTGTTATAGAACAGAAAAGAAAAGTGACTGGATGGAAAAGAGCATCATCAGCTGGGGGAATAACAGAGGTTGGACATGGAGCAATAGTTGGCGTATATGTCAGAGGTGGCAATGAAGTCTGAGGTGGGTCCGGTGGTCCGACTTGGGCATGGGAAAATAGTGATGAAGTGGTAGTATATGGCAGTAAGGGAACGGTAGGTAGTAATGATGATAATAGTTTGGAGAAGGTAAAAACAGGCGGATGTGGTAATGAAGTAATGGGAATAGGAGGTATAGGAGTTGAAATAAATAAGGTCGGAGTAAGGTCTGGTTTCGGAGAACTGGTCAGAGTGAGTGCAGACAAAAGTACTGCAATCACAGGATACTTTGGCTGAATAGCCGACAGGGCAGGAGTAATTGTGGTGGGTCAGATTGTAGGTGCTATTGGGGTAGGACAGTTAGTAATGACAGCAAGGGATGGAGTGAGGGAAAGCTCAGAGCTCTCCTCCAGAGTTTCGGACGGTAATGGTGATGACCGGATAGGGGTAGGAGGTGTGGTCGGAGTTCGTTCTATGGAGAGGTCAGCGTTTGGAGTGGTCTTGGAGATGATACTATTCCATGCATGCATTCATGGAGCATGCAAAATAGGTCCGGTCAGTGATGACTCAGCTGCCTGGATTGCATCAATTGATGCCCGTATACATGAGCATCCCGGTAGGTGAGGGATCGGTGTTTGGTCCAGTAGGTATAGATGGCCATTGGAGCCTCGGAGGACTTTTCTGGAGCAGATGTAGTCGGTGGCATGTAGGCAGTTTCAGACAAAGTGTCCCAGTGTGCCACAAAATGCACATATCTCTAAACGGTTAGCCATAATGTCCAGAACGTGGTTAGGGGTAGTAGTAGAATGTGAAGGTGTATATCCGGTTGGTAGGAGTTGTAGTCCAGCAGGTAAGTCCAGTAGTCCAGTTTGTAAGCGGTGATGTCTGGTAGTCTGGTCGGTTGATGATATTGGTGGTGGTTGGATTGTTGTGTGGGCGGTTGATCTGGATGATAAGTGGTACTCCCGTAGTATGAATTGTGCAGTGGAGTAGACATCTGCCATGGAAGGGCAGTCATTCAGGTGTATGTCCGGTTTGACAAGGGACAGGCAGAAACAGATCTGCTCAATGATGTCAGCAGGAAATGCACTGTGAAACAATATATCTCGGTCATATTCAGAGATGTGTTGGGCAGTGATTAGTGGTGCCGAGACCTTCAGGAAGGTCTGGTAGAATGTTCCGAGGTCTTTGATAGTCCAGATAGGTCGAGTCTGGAAATCCTGAACTAGGTTGTGTAGATCCATTTGGCTGTATCAGTCAGTAGCATTGGTTCTGGGATAAAGTGAAATAACAGCATCAGCGAATGATCTCCATGTCGGAGGTGTGGCTGTGGCTTCAGGAAGATATTCCCACGGCTCGGACTCGTCATAGTCTGCATATCGGATTGCTGCTTGTATTCGGTCTTCGTCGGATAGGTGGACAAGCGAACCCAGTAACTCTATATCCTGTAAAAATCTTCAGATCAGTTTCGGGGCTGTGCCACTGAACTTTGGTGCATTCGGAGTTCCCGGAAAGGGAATCTGAAACATAGGATGAGCCATATTGGGATGGATGTGTCTAAGAAAGGGGTGATTGTGTCAGAACGTAAGATAAGGGTTAACAACAATGTCAAGGATCGTTTCAGGTGTGGAATGGATGATCAACGTGATCCAGAGCATCGGGTAACAAAGGAGGTGATTGGTGAACATTAAAAAGCTATCTAATGTGTCCGGAACGTGAAAAATCGGCAGTGCTCCGTTGAGCCGGTAGATATGCGTCAGTAAGGTTACATTGGGTGAAACAAGAAGAAGTGAGAAAAATTTTTGGGTCACCTCTAGAACTCCCTCGCAGTGGGCTCCAGTTGTAAAACACGAAAGTTCTCTAAAAGAGTACTTCCAAAGGGTGTGGGGTGTGATGGATTCGTTCCCAAAGAGGGTTCAAGGCAGAGATGAAGTGCCAGAAGTGCTAGAATGGAAGAAAATGAAGTCCGGAGTGAGCGTGGGAAAGTCCGGAAGTCCGAGAGTCCGGAGTTGCATTGTTGGGTCAGTAGGTGTTCGGTGCATCGTAGAGTGATAGGAGTAGACGGCGGTGAAGTTATTCGTGTGTGCACAAGTGATTCAAGTGTGTAGGGACATGCGTGCGATGATACAAGGTGAAAAGATGATCTCGAAAGATGTATTTCAAAGAAATACTACAAAGCTTTATAGTCCAGGCATTTCCCAGGACTGTCAGGAACAAATGGGTGATGAACTGTAACTATAAAATGAAGCAGAATGGTGATGAAACTTTTACGACGTAGTATGAAAGTGTCCAAAGTAAATATGAAACAACCAGGGAGAAGTAGACCAGGAGACCATCCAGAGTTCGTCCGGAGTCCTGGACTGGCGCGGGAAAGTAGTCCGGACTAGGTTGGACAGTCCAGAGATGCTTCTACTGACGAAGTGGAGTGACCAGGAGTCATTGAAAATTCATAGGAATGGCATATACCACCATAGAGAGCTTCGGCTCTCTACACCGGTGCACCACAAAATGTGCACATCTCTAAACAGTTAGCCATGATGTCCAGAATGTGATTAGGGGTAGTAATAGAATGTGGAGGTGTATATCCGGTTGGTAGGTGACATGATCCAATAGGTAAGTCCAGTAGTCCAATCAGTAAGCGTTGGGGTCTGGTAGTCCAGCCAGGTGATGATATCGGCAGTGGTTGGAGTGTTGTGCAGGCAGTCGATCTGGATGATGAGTGGTACTCCTGTAGTATAAATTTCACAGTGGAGTAGACATCTGCCATGGAAGGGCAGTCATTCAGGTGAATATCCGGTTTGATGAGGGACAGGTGGAAGCGGATCTGCTTGGTGATGTCAGCAGGGAATGCACTGTGAAACAATACATCTCAGTCATACACTGAGCAACAAAATTGTTGCAATATTTACAACACTTGGACTGTGAAGCAAATATCTAGTGATTCATTGATACTAGACCCCCTAACCTGGGTACCATTAAAAGGCCCTCATCAAGGGCTATCCAAACATATATACGTTCATTATGTAATGTTTACTATATCAGGCAGTATTACACAATTAGTGAGGACTACTCATTGCAACAGTTTTGTTGCTAACATCATGAAAGGCTAGAATCATATGTTGCACTATGGTAT
>JBBPLO010001558.1:0-10169 GCA_038089835.1 Retiboletus flavoniger | reverse complement strand
TGATCGAAAAGAAAAGGGTTGTATGATGTAACACATTCTACACCATACGTGTACCTTGATGTTCGGGAAGTGACGAGTGGGTCGATATAGGAGGACACGGCGCCATCTGCGACGGCCTTGTTACTGGAAAAGAGGTGAGTAGGACTCAGTTAACTTTCTACGACACATACACGTGATTCGGAGGTCTACACAAGTGGACTTCTGAAAACGCCGGATGCTGTTGAAGACGGCGATACAAGAAATCACTGGCGGCAAAACCACCGACTAGGAAAGCATGCTACAGAGTACTGTCAAGGTGCGTGCATATGCGCAACGTCAAAGTCGAGCTCACCTTGATGTGGATCCCAGGCCGCAATCTCGTTGCTGCTTGTCGCTGCTTTTCAAAGGCATCAGCAATCGCCTCCACAGAGGGTTCAAAGAATTTTGCAACGTCTTCTCTGTACGGGTGTTTGAGCATCAGTAGTATACATTCAATGTGATGAGCCTCTTACCCAGCCAGTTTGAGCTGGCCAGAGCGAATATCATACTGAAGTTCTTTGTCGCGTACAGTTCCAAACTTGATGTATTGTGGATCGCCAGCATCGCGGAATCTCAGTTTTGTAGTCTTGTCAAAAAGTTCTTTCATTTGCTGGACGATGTCAGGTGCCCCGTATTTCGAGTTGGCAAGCTTGGCTGCGGCAGAATGTGATGTTATAGGGGTGCTCCGAATAACGAGCAGTACGTACCCGCGAGAAATGTGTGTGCTCGCTGCGTGACAAAAACAGATCCTTGAAGACGACCTACGGGGAGAAAGTATCAGAGAAGAAACTTGAAACCGTCACGGAAGAACGGAAGATGTTACATTCTGCAGGTGCAATCTCTTTGAATTCCCTTGGAGGGGATAACTTGATGGAGTAGGCGCTCAAGTCGAGAGTACCACCTCCAGCATCAATGATGACGATGCCTTGATGTTCCGACTCCTCCTCAACCTCCTCTTCACGCTCGTCGGAACTGACAATTGGGAGGTTGGAGAGTGAGTCCGACACCAGCACGTGGGCAACGCAAAAATGAAGGCTCGCTTCCCCCTCCGTCAATAGATGAATGCGGCTCGCATGCTCGCCACCATGAGGTATCAGCCCTGCAATCTCGGCAGCAAGACGAATCTGCTGTTGTTGCATCCCTTCCCATCCATTCGGATGGGTAAGAATGAATTCAATATTGTTCTCCAAGGACTTCCACATAGAAGCACCACTAGCATGAGATTCGATGATGTAGTTGCGAGTGCAGCTGAAGAGATACTGCATAAAATCTCCGAGAACCTGAACTGCGCTTATACCCCGGGGAAGGGGTGGTATATCTTCGTCTTTGATATGTGACGATGCTAAATGCTTGGCTCGCAAGTGGAGCTTCCACCTGTATCGTCTCCTTAAACAAAGGCACGACAGAGAATTGTCTCTTCTCTCGGCTTACCATTCGAGTTTAACCCAATTTTCTTCTTCTGCTTGGTCGATGATCTGCTGCTGTAGCGTCTCGGCACCGACAGCTCTGACGGCACCTTGACGGTCATAGTACAAGATTGAAGGTATCTTGTTATCGCCTCCGACGTGTTCTTGGGCAGGATATCTGGATGAGCTACACGTCAGTGCCACCCGCGCCGCCACAAAGCCACGCTTGCCTCGAAACTCCGAGAATCTTCGGGACTTCCCCAGGATCGAGTATGGAATACGATACTCCACTGTACGTTGTACCAACGTCGAAAGCAAGCACCAACTTGCGAGAGAGGCCACGATACGGTTCTTGGGAGGGCATGTTGTAAGCCCACACCACTGTGCGAGTTTAGGAGCTCGGAAGTTGGGGGGAAGCACCCTTGAAAGTCAAGTCACCACAGACAGACACGAGACAGGAACCGTGGCTGCCATGCGTCAACGGACATTCAGTAGTTGCACCCACAGCAGCAGGTGATTTGAATTTAAGGGGTTTGATGTAACACGAGGAACACCTTAATGGGAGGACCGATGATCCCACTGTTTGCATTCACTAGCCTCACGTACCAATCACCCTGTGACATTATTATCAAGCGCCAGCACGACAGCTTCAGAACTGATCGAGATCCTGGGCCGAACTTCAGGTGACTCGGATGGTATGGTATTGCGTTATGAAGGACTCACTACATCCGCTGCTCGGACCCTTCACGCAGAAGGGTGTACCAGATCCAGAATATTACAATGTACATATTCGCCAGTATGTCGTGCTGAATACCTTGGCTGCGCAGAGAGATGAGGCGAGAGGTTGCGGGAGTAGCCGAGCGGAGTCATCCCGCATCACGTGGGCCGGGCAGCGTACTAGCTGCAGTGGTCTCGGTATCCATCCATTCGGGTAACTCGTCACCCCAGTACCTAAGGGCTGCCAGGCTAACGAGAGTGTCATGTCCATTATTAACAGAAAGGACCCATGGGTGGCCTCAAGCCACGATCATCAATGATTTTTTTTGAAAGCCAGGTCCACCTCGTAGCACTGTCACCACTTGGCACAGCACAATCGTCCACCAGCAGGATTAAAGTGCTATTTACCTGGTTTTTCATCTGCAAGTTGGCGGTTCGGCATCACAGGAGGTATGCGTGTGATTCACAATCCCACCCTTCACTTAGTACTTCTGCCTCACGTTGGAGTCAAAGTGCTGCGATTTAGGTGCACACTAGATAGAGATACAGAGGCTCCGCAGAGAGCTGGGAATTTAGAGGAGACTGAGCCATGACAATGTCATTCCATTCCTGGGTATTCTGTACGGCTTTGGAATGAAGGGTAGAGTATCGTTGATGTCGTTGTGGATGCCCAATGAGACTCCACGGATTCTTGGCAGCGCATGACGACAAGCTAGATACGGTACATGAGCTTCAGATTGTGCGTTCCAACGTCTACTACGTTCCCATCCTCTAACCTCGTATATTGTGAAAGCTGCTCGAGATCGCCAAACGGCTGGACTACTGCGGGTCGCTGTTATCGTTGGCCAACACTCAACGAATAACACTCTACAGTGCATTCTTTTCCAGTTTTCCATTGTGACCTGAACTGCGTGACTTTCCAGGCAATGTGCTTCTCGATGCAAACTACACTGCACGTTTAGCCGACTTTGGATATGCTTCCGTGGTGGGGAACATTCCCGAGGTATTGGCATACCTCCAAAGACCCACCGCACGACCGTGGAGCCTTGCACTGGGCCGCACCTGAGCAACTTAATCCCGAAGAGACACTTCAGCTAACAACGAAGAGCGATATACATTCATTTGGGTGTATTTGTCTGCAGAAATGTCCAATGAACACGAAAGCTAGCAACAGTCTGACCTTGCATATGTTATCCGGCAAACAGCCATGATCAGAAGTTCGTGCAGATACAGCCATCATTGCTCTCTTGATCAGGGCGAAAAATCCAGGCTGACCAGAATCCCGAACAATGGACGACTCGCACTGGGAGTTCATTCAACTTCGTTGGTCGTCGTTACGGGACAGACCAGCAGCGGATAAGATAATCGACTCTATAGAGCGGTTTATACGTTCACATTCGCCATCCAGACCTCTCCGCAACTTGTTGATTTCATTGTCAAGTTAGGCTGATTTACGGGTGGATGGGATGGACAATTAGGAAATGTACCTAGTGGTGGCCATGGTAGTTCAGTCCAATCATGTTGACGCCTAGAAATTTCAACTACACATCATGGATATACCTTATTCTCCCTTAAGGGTGAGTATTTTGTCCTCCGGTGGTTCACGGTTGGAATGTGAATCGCAAATCCACATATTGCCGCGAAGGTGATCTGGAGGTACGAACAAACGTGCGAAGATGAATATTGAATTATGCAGCTTTGGAGAGCCTAGAGATTCCATGCCATCCTCTCCACCCGGCGGCAACGTACACTGTCGACAAACGTTCTCTACCGCGTGTATCATTGAGACCGAAATCAGTCGAAGCTGACTCGGAAAAGCTAATCCCCTTCAGGCCCTTGCCCAGGAGCAGTCCCCTCAGGGTGCCACTTGTCCAAGGAGCGTAGATGATTCATCAAATCACACATGAAGTTTTAGGTATGGAATCTCTAATACCAGCAGCAGTGGAGGCTGCACTTGATGATATGAATGTGGGTAAACAGATATCTATTTCTTCCTGCCACAACCCTCTGACGGCATGAATATTTTTCGGGTATCATCGGTGACCTACCGCGATCATCTCGGGCTGCCGCATGTACTATCATTGAGGCCGAAATCAGTCGAAGAGGCCGGCTCGAAAAAGCTAATCCCCTTCAGCCCCGTGCCCAGCGGTTGCCTCCGAAGGGTACCACTCGCCGAAGGGACGGGAGACGACCGAGCAACGAGCATATATTATGCAGCTTTGGAGGACCTGGCGGCCCCATCCCATCTGGAGACTTGTGTTGGTCGACACACTTGGATTTGACGATACCTATCGGCCAGATACCGAGGTTTTAAGGGTAATCGCGAAGTGACCCACACAGAAGTACGTCATGCTTGGGGCATTCCCAAGTTCCCCCATCTGATCTATACAAGGAATTCGAATGGCGAAACGCTCAGAGCAGGTGGATAATCTACCTCCACCGAATCACCGACAAACGTATGTCTGGTTCTGTTCACAAAAATCTCCAGATGTTTGGCCGGCTGTGCGGCGATGTATCTTTTCATCGAGCGCGCCTGGTCGCGACCATGTAGGACACAGGAAGGAACAAAACAGCGGCAAGCTAGAGAGAACGAGCTCAAAAGCAATTTCGGGCGGAATCTGTTAGACGAAGCCGCGGTTGCTAAACGGCTCGATAACACACCCGCTTCTGCACGGAATATCATAGAAAATCTTCTAGGTTTGGAAAACGACGGAGACGAGCTGCTTCTGCAGGAAGAGCTTATTGACCAACAAATGCCCCTAGACGAGACGGCGGCGGCCATGGTTCTACAGTCTCAGCGTCAGCGACTCCTTGCGGAGCAGAGGAAGACGCTTAAGGAGCTCGCAGATGAGGCAAAGATGCAGAACAATCCAGCCCCGGCCAAGAGCCTGTAGGAAGAGTACGATGAAATCAACACGCGGTTAGAAAAGACGTTCGAGGAGAAGAAGAATATTCCGCTCTCCAGGGGTATTCTCTTGTGACTATTTGGACGAAAGTCCCGCGCAGTAAGTCCAGCTTGCTGCCTCACTTTATAGTAAGCCATCAAGCTAGACTAGGCCACATAGTCCCTCATCTTGCTATCCTTGCGGCTCAGCATCGCAGTCGACCATCTACACCATCTTTCGCTCACGTAGGTTTTTGGTAATCTCGTTTCCACTTCCGAATTTTGTAACATTCCTGTACTATTATCACTGTAGCTGACGCCCCATTTGTTAAATTTGGGATTGCGTGCTTACTATGAGAACATATCATAACGAAGCACCGTCAAAGCCCTAGGTCATGATGATCCATGGCGAAAACTCGACTGCTGTACCCTTAGTGAGGTTTACACGAGGAGTGGGTCGTTGCTATACAATACAGTGCTGACCGAATGTAATCAGCCTTAGGGTGGAATCCGTGAGCTCGCTTGTCCTAGCGCTGACATTTGTCTCACCTGTGTGCGCCGGTTGCCAAGCAAAGTGAAAGAAGTCAGGAATGTAGACCTCGTCGACCAAAGGTAATGGCCTCGGTACCAGAGAACGAATCCGCTTTTTGAGGTAAACTTGAGCACATTTGCGTTCGCGAGTATGAGTCTCAAGGGGACTGACGGGTTCGGCGTTTTGGCTACCGGCGTTCAAGGAGCTGGCTCCAAGAAGTTCTTGAGCTGACCGTTCTTGCTCCCGAGCTGTCTGAGATCGGCCAGCTTTGCCGTCAGTCCGAGTCGCTGATTCCGGAAGAGGGCATTATCCGCGAAAAATATTGTGTCGCTGTCTTGTCCTTCTTCTTGTGCTTGAGCGACTGCGCAGGGGATGGTGCGTTTGGCCTGTCAGCGTGACAAGTTAGACACCAGTGTGCTCGGGACTTCCTCTTTACATAAGCTTTCGATTTTCTTATGAGCGACCGTACTCCTCCAAGTCTCCCTACTCCCTCTTCGTCTCGAACAGGGAACTTTAAGAGCCTCATTTGTCGTGCTTAAAATTTAAATATCCTGTATGTTACAGGAACATAACATTCTGGCTTGATCTAACCGCCTACATGGACTTTCCGTCGGGCAAAGTTAATGAACGCTCGTTCCGTCCTCTTTTATTATGGAGGTTCGCATACACCCACGAATGACATGCAGAGATCAAAATCAAGGAAGGTGCACAATAGATCAAGAAATTCTCTAACAGAGTCTCCCCGATTCAGGATCACGGTCGCTTCGAATACATGGTGTCCTCGTACACCACCGATGCAGGGCTCCTGTAAGTGTCAGGCAAGAGGGTGAGCAGAGGCCTCCAGCGAAATTCACGATCCAATGTTCGCTCACCTGACTTCGACGCCCTGGAGAGTGCACAAGATCACAAAATTAGCACACCAACAGCGTTTATAGGTCCACGCAAAGACATACATTGTCGGTCCAGCTGATCTGCGCCTTGAGTTCTGTCAGGCCGAAGAGCAACACAACATAGAACAGGATCGAATAGTAAGTTCCCCCACCGTCAGGAAGTTGGTGGGGTCGCATGCTTCCCGCAAGCTTCGACGTGTCCGCACGTACGGAGCACAGTGTCGTGTAAGCATCTTCCGCAAACAAAATAGTAAGCGGCAGTAAGTTATAATTGGACGTGCTACAAACTCACCGCGCTCCGTGTCCACCCAGCAAGGATCACAGAGTCCACCTCTGTACGCCACAATGTCTACGTGGATACTACCGCAATGGGAAAGGTCAAACTCTTCGATGATGAAGGGTTTCTTGAACTCTTGCTCTTCGGACACTTCTGTGCCCTTTGTGTGTGGGCACGATCTGTCAGCGAACACTTCGCAGAGTAGGAAAGAATGAATGACCTTTTTGAGAATTGATTCAAAGGCGTGGGGCACTTCCAGAGAGCCAGTCACGCCCTCAAATGCATTGTCACTCCTCGCAACGTGCTCAGGGTCGTGTTCGTTGTACAATGCATTGCACTCGGTTCCATAGGTGAATCTTGCAGTCCGAGATGACACGAGATGGTCGATAAAGAACGAGATGGCCCCGTCTGCCACGGCTTTGTTTCTAACGATGGTCCTTAGGAGGGATGACGCATGCATATACAAGGAGACTTACACGTGTTGACGCGGACGACAAAAGGTGATGTCAAGAGTAGTCATGTGCTCCATGAGTTTCGCGTACAGCCAGTCACTTGCTGCGAAGCCACCGACTAGAAACACGCTCTATCCGTAGCAATGAACACATCATTTAGCATGAAAGAGGGTTTGCACTTACTGTGATTGGCATCGAGGCAGCTGACCGTTGTTGTTCGAAAGTTGCGATAATCTCATCAACCGAAGGTTCGAACAGCTTGGCTACATCTTTCCTGAATTTTCGATGAGACGAGATCTCCTACAAGTAACAATGCTTACCCGGACAGCTTGAGTTGGCCAGATCGAATATCATATTCGGGATCTTTGTCCCGCACGCTGCCAAACTTGATGTACTGTGGTTCGTCCACATCTCGAAACCTCACTTTGGTGGTCTTATCGAAGATCTCTGTCATATTATACAAGTTCTCCTCGCTTCCATATTGTGAGTTGGCGAGTTTAGCTGAAGGAAGGGCACATCAAAAAGAACCTCTTAAAGAAAATAAGACTAACCCCTCAAGAACGCATGAGCACGATAGGTGATGAAAACGGATCCCTGAAGTCGACCTATTGCCATGTTTCTCAGTCGGTCAGAGTATTCCAGACACAGTGTAAACTCACACTCGGCAGGTGCAATTTCATTGAACGATGTGGGAGAAAGCTTCATGGAGTACGCGGAAAGGTCGACAGTTCCACCCCCAGCATCGATAATCAAGACGCCTTGACGTTCCGGCTGTGCTTGTTCCTCCTCCTCTGGCTCGCACAAGCATAATATAGGCGTTGCGTCGAAATAATCTGATGTTAGCATATTGGTGACGCAAAAGTGAAGGCTTGCTTCTCCCTCTGTGAGAAGATGGATCCGTGACTGGCCCTCCTCCCCAGCAGGAACAAGCCCAGCAAGTTCAGCAGCATGGCGAATTTGCTGTTGCTGTGGACCTTCCCATCCGTTTGGATGTGTCAGAACGAACTCGATGCCATTCTCGAGCGACTCCCAGAGACAAGTGTGCGCTTCGGTGATATATGCTTTGGAGCACCTGAACAGGTAACTCATGAAGTCACCTAAAACCTGCATGGCCGTCTTTCCGTCAGGGAGGGGGGGAATATCGGCATCCGTAAAGTGAGATGCCTCCAGGTGTTTTGCGCGGAGGTAGAGCTTCCACCTGGAGCACCCCGAATGTCAATAGCAATGCTTCAATTTACAGATTTCCTCACCATTCGAGCCTCGTCCACCGCTCGCTTGTGGCTAGCTCGATGATGTGCTGCTGTTGGGTTTCCGCACCAACCGCGCGAAGCGAACCTGATTTGTCGTAATACATGATGGATGGTATCCTGCTATCGCCACCGGTGCTCTCTTGCCCCGGAAATCTGTCTGAGATCAGAATCCTGTCATTGATATAAAAAAAGGCTGCCCCTTACTTTGATACGCCATGAATTTTCGGAATCTCGCCCGGATCGAGTATGCAGTAGGAAACCCCACTGAAGGTGGTACCAACGTCAAATGCCAACACCAACTTGCGGGACAGGCCTGTATACGGTTCTCGTGAAAACATAATGTTCACTGGTGCAAAGGATTGGGGATACGTGGTTTAACGGGTTAGCATGAATGTGATTCAAGCTTATAATTCGGTGGGCATGTGTCCCGCTCAAGCTGCGTCAAACAAAGTACGGGCAAACGTCACGCACACAGGATAGTTGAGCGCCAAATAAGCCTAAAATGGGAAAACCCACAGTCCAATGACCTAGAGATGGAAGGAGAAGATACCAGGTAAGCCCGATGTGACCGCAGCCCGCAACGTGTATCATTAATGTGCATTAGCCCAAGTGCAGCGCACGGCAATCGCGATCAGCCACTTACGCATTCCAGACCCTAATACTATATCGAGAACTGAAATTGATGTGCGTACCCTTCACGAGGCACTCATTTAAGTTCTCCACTTCAACGGGGTAACCATCACGGTCAACACGAGTAGCATGGAAAACACATTCTGCCAGTATTGCAGGAGTTGGGTGGCGCATGAGATGAATGTGAGGAGAGTCCGGGCCACCTCGGGCCTTTGAACTAAATGGTCAAACTCGGGAGATTGGTGGAGATCCGAGTAGTTGGTCGTGGACGAGTTCGGTTCTCGAAGTTCATCCTCAAGAAACCACCTTCCGTGGACAGCAGGGCACGCGTTTTATCGATGAAAACCTCGTCATAGTTCTGATCCGGTCATCATCTAGAATGTTTTCGAGCTGATGTAAATGGTTACTGTTGAGAGGAGAGATGAGCACCAAGAATTTGGTCAGAGTTTGACATTTCAAAGTGAAGTTGCGACCCCGACGACGGTCACGCGCACGCGCCACGGCCACAATCACAACGGAAGTTGAATCTCTACGGCTTCTGGTGGTCTGGTGACCAGGCCGTCTACAGACTTCGATGGTCTGATCTCATAGACAAGCTGGTCACCAGACTAGACTCCTGGCACCAGTAAGCAGCATTACACTGACCCGATCGCACCGTGACTGGGCCATTGCAGCCTCAAGAAAAGGTGTCAGAAATCGGGGAACTGCAACTGCGATTGCCCTATCGACAGTATAGTAGAACACTGACTTCAAATCTCCGAACCCTCTGATCACAATGGGACAAACTCGCGGTAACTCCGATAGTTGCAGTATTAGGGGCTGAGCAAGTACCTACGCTGGTGGCAACTTTCCGAACAGGTAAGCAGAGTTCACAGACTCGTGCAATACTCCTTCAATGTTTACCACCCAGACCAATAAATACCCTGAACCAACTGCGGGGTCGATGTATCAGATTGCTGTATATCATACTAGAGAAGGGTGGAGTTGTTCCGGCTCGAGAACAGTGGACGTTAGTCGCTAATGCTGAAAGGTCTGTTTATTCAAGTTTACTCCGCTACGTGTCATTCCACCTCACTCGCTTGCGCTCATGTGAAAGCGGTCCGTCTATTCGAT
>JBBPLO010001557.1:0-10175 GCA_038089835.1 Retiboletus flavoniger | reverse complement strand
GGATGGGGGCAGAGCAAAGTGCAGAGATAAGTGTTTGAAATGTGTTCTGTTGGAGGGGGGTCCATCCCCAGACTTGACCTTTGCAAGTGAGGGAGGTTAGGTGGGAAATGATATTAGAGAAGTTGGGAATGAACTTCTGATAGAAATTGGCAAATCCGATAAATGATCGGATGCCCATGATGTTACGCTGAGCGGTGGAGCTGCAGCGGGACCTCAATGTGAGCTCTATGTTGGTACGAAGACAAGGGAGGATACTTCGGGTACTCCGACAGAAGACTTCGGAGATACGTCCTCAAGGTTGGTAGCTTGAGGAGAAATGACGTCAAACGACTCGTAGATGAACTTCAAGGGAGACCCTTAAGTTCGGGACAAAGGTTCAAGGTGTAAGCCTCAGGGAGGACCCTTAGCTTAAGTGTGCCGGTGGTCGATGACGAGGGGAGCGAGGAGTGGCTTAGAGCTCGTAGATTTAAGGAGACTAAGCTAAGGAGAAGTACAGCTGAGCGCGCGATATAAGTACAGTCGCCAGTGGTTATGTAATGGGCTTCTAGTAGGCCCGAGATAAGAAGTGAGTCATCCGTAATAGATAAGGATGAGTCACTGTGAGTCAGTTCTAATAATACAATGGTTCCGTGATAAGACGGAGGCGAAGGAACCGGGGAAGCGGAACTCGAGGCGAGAACGGAGTTCCTAAGTCCGAGATAAGGCGAGAGACGTACGAGGACTTAGCTAAGTAAAAAGGAGAAAGTAAAAGGAAAAAGGGTGATCCACCCTGGATCGTAACATTACCCCTGTGCTAGGGGTGAGACTCCGGCGAATCCTTCTCAAAGGTCGATATATCCGGCGCCGGGAGAGCCCATCATGTTAGCATAAGCAACATCATCGAAGACGTCATCGATGTCATCGTCTCCATAGTTATGGACCTCGACCGGGGAGCGAGGTTGGCGTGGTTGGCGGTTGACACGATGCGGTGGAGGTGTGGGACGTGGGAGAGGAGATGGGCGAGTCCGCTGGTGATGGCGTTGTTCAGGGGAGCGGTTCCCTTGAGAGGAGCCGGACGACGAGGAGAAGTGAGGCGGGGGAGGAGGCCATCGGAGGGGACAGCATTGTTGGGTATGTCCGGGCGCGAAGTAAAGACAGAGTGGGCATTGGTAGACTTGGCAGTCGGCCCAAAAGTGGCCGAGACGGTGACAGTGGAAACAGGCCTGTCTGTACCTGGGGTGGGACTCCGTAAGGGGAGTCATGCTGTCGTTGCCAGTCCAGAATGCTTCCACTCAGGCTAAGAAGTCTATCTCCGCGGGGTCTAAGGGGGAAGCAGATGCGGAAGGGGTAGAGTTGGCTCGGCGAGCCAGTTGTTCGGAGTGTTCTTTCAAGTACCTGTCGAGGTCCTGAAAGAATTCGAGGGCTCCGAGCTGGTAGGCAAGGAGCAGGGACACCGCGCGTGCGTCTCGGTAGATGGAGGATAGGATGGTGTGGAGGCATGCGCATTGAGCGTCCGAGGGGTTAGGGGGGATGAGGCCGAGGCGGGCGATCTGCAAGTAGAGTTTGGAGACGAGCTCCAGGGGGGATGCATCCTCGACGAAGGACTGCATGGGGATGAGGAGGTGGGCGTCGGTAAGAGCCGACATGAGTTCCTGGAGGTCGTCGCGGGATGGATAGTCTTCGCGCAACCTATGCATGTTGATCGGGACATCGACACTAAGGATAGGTGTCGGGAGGACGGTAGCGAGTGAGACGGGGGGAAGTTCGGGAGAGCAGTCCGCCCAACGTGGGGGACCAGCGGCGGGGGATCCCCAGCCAGGGGAGGGAGCACGGGAGGACAATGTCATAGGATTGTAGATGGGGGACGCGTGAGAAGCTATCGTAGGGAAGTTTGTAGGTAGGTCGTCCGTGAGGACAACGTTTCGTTCGTTAGCGAGAGGGGAAGAAAGAGGGGGAGAGGAATGGAGGGACGATACTGAGGTAATAGAAGACATGTCTTTTCATTGTTCTTTTTCTTTTAGAGTAACTACGAATGAGAGAGAGAGAGGGAGACTAAGGGGGAAATGTGTGGGGGTGTGCCTTCTTATAGGCAGAGAGGATGGTCCGTGCACGTTTGAGATCCTTTTCGGGGAGCCAGGAGTCATCATCGGCAGAGTATCCTTTCCACCAGACTAGATAGTGGCGCTTATCCGAAGCACCACGGTGACATATGATCTTTTCTATTTTGTATTCTTCCTGTCCGCCGATAAGCTCCGGCAGGTTCTTTTTGAAATGCGGACCGTAGACGGCGTTTTGGCGATAAGGTGATAAGAGGGAAGCATGGAATGTGAGGTGGAGTTTCCACGTTTTCGGGAGGGCTAGACGATAAGAGACTGGGGATAGTACATCAGTGATAACGAAGGGTCCTTCTCTTTTAGGAGCGAATTTGGGGTTGGCTAGTTCCTGGCGGAGGTTGTGAGCCTCGAGCCATACCTTATCTCCTTTGCTAAAAGGGGTAAAGGGTTTCCTGTTCCGGTTGGCCATCACTTGGCGGGCCAGTTCGTGGGAGGCCAAGGCCTCGTTTCGGGCGGAGGAGAGTTCCTTGAGCCGTGCTTCAATGGCGGGGATGTTGGTGCTGGGGACTAGAGTGGGGAGAGGGTTAGGTTCGTACCCCATGAGAAGGAAGAACGGGGATCGGTTGGTGACCGAGTGAGGGCGGTGATTGTGAGTGAACTCTGCTAGGGAAATCTTGTTGGCCCAAGATGTGGGGTCGTCTCCGCAGAAGATCCGGAGGTAGGTCTCGATTTCCTGGTTGACTCTTTCGGTTTCTCCGTCGGTCTGAGGGTGGAAGGCAGTGGAGAGGGCAAGTTTGTAGTTGAGGATTCTTCCGAGTTCTTTGGAGAAGGTGGAGGCGAATTGAGGGCCGCAGTCGGAGATAATCTTGTCAGGAAGGCTGTATCTGGAATAGACTTTGTGGGCAAAGAGGGTGGCGATGCCGTCGGCGGTGACAGTTTTCTTGGTGGGGCAAAGAATTACCCCCTTCGTAAGGCCGTGGTCGACCACGACCAGGAGACTATCAAAGCCGTCGGAGATGGGGAGATCCGTGATTAGATCACAGGAGATTTGCTGGAAGGGTCGCGTGCATGAGGAGCGAATGGGGACGAGAGGAGGGGTGGTAGGGTGGGTGTTGGTCTTGTTTTGCTGGCAGACGGCACAGCCAGCGACGTAGTTATGGACATGGGCGGCAAGGCTGGGCCACCAGCATTCGGCGGCGACGAGTTGGCAGATTTTGAGGAAACCGGGGTGTCCGGCGGTGGGGTGGTCATGGTGTTTGGCCAAGACTGCTTGGCAGGAGTTGGGGGGAACATAGAGGCGTCTGTGGAATGTGAGGGCTCTGTTGACGGATTGCCACGGGGAGAAACGAGTGTGCAAGGAGGCTGGGAGTGGTGTGGAGAGGGATTGGATGGCCCGAAGGGCCGTCGGGTCGATGGTGCACTTGTCAGAGATTTGTTTCGCGAGGAGGGAGTCAACGGAGGCAACGAATGCGGTTTCAGGGAGTATAGTGACCGCAGTGTTGTCGGTGGCATGGGAGTCGAGGTTGGGGCGTCGGGAGAGGGCGTCAGGGCCCGCGAGTTTCGAGGCGGGGGTGTAGGAGAACTCAAGGTCGTAGTCGGCGAGGTCTAGGAGCCATCGCACCTGGCGTCAGTTGAGGTCTTGGGGTTTGCGGAAGTAGGTGAGGTTATGGTGGTCGGTGAAGACCTTGACGGGGAAGGGAGCACCACGGAGGTAGTGGCACCAGGCGGAGAGGGCGCACATGACAGCAAGGAGTTCGCGGTCATGGATGTCGTAGTTTCGTTCGGTGGGGTTGAACGACTGCGAGATGTATGAACAGGGTTGCCATTCCCTGTTCGGGTTGAGCTGTTGGAGGACGGCGCCGGAGGCAAACTTGGAGGCATCAGTGGCGATGGAGAACTGGGCACCTGTGTTGGGGAGTTGGAGGACGGGTTGGGAGAGGAAGGCGGCCTTGAGGGAGTCAAAGGCTTTCTGACAGTCGGGGGACCACTGCCAAGGTTGGTTCTTCTTGGTGAGATCGATGAGAGGTCGGGCTGTGGTGGAGTATCCTTGGATGAAGCGCCTATAGAAGTTAGCGAATCCTAGGAAGGAGTGGACTTGTTTCAAGGTTGTGGGGACGGGCCATTTGGAGATGCCCTCAAGCTTGACAGGGTCCATGGTGATATGACCGGGTTTGACGACGAGGCCAAGGTATTCGACTTCGTTGGTGGCGAATTTGCATTTTTCAAGTTTGAGGTGGAGGTTGAGTTCCTCCATGCGTTTGAGGACGCAGCGGGTTCTGTCGGTGTGAGTGGTCTCATCGGGGGAAAAGATGAGAAGGTCGTCCATGTATATGACGAGCCATCCTTCGGCAATCAAATCTCCGAAGGAGTCGTTCATAAATCTCTGAAACGTAGCGGGGGAGTTTGTGAGTCCGAAGTACATCACATTGGGCTCAAAGAGGCCGCGATGGGTTACGAAGGCGGCCTTCCATCGGTCTTCCGGGGAAATCTGGATGTTGTTGTATCCCCAGCGGACGTCGAATTTGGTGAATTTCCGAGCGTCCTTGAGCTTGTCAATGAGTTCGGAGATGAGGGGAAGTGGGTAGGTGTCTCGGACGGTTGCTTCGTTGAGTTTGCGGTAGTCTTGGCAAGGGCGTAGTCCTCCATCCTTTTTGTGGATGAAGAAGAAGGGGGACACTTGGGGAGACTTGGAAGGGGAGATCTTTCCGGCGGCAAGGTTTTTGTCGATGAACTTGTCGGCAGCGGCTTTCTTGTTGGGGGAGAGTGGGTAGATCTTCCCGATGGAGGGGGTGAAATCCGGCTTTAGGAGGATCTTGTGATCGTAGGATCTAGAGGGTGGAAGGTGGTCAGCGGCTTCTTGGTCAAAAACTGACCTGAACTCGGCGTATTCCGAGGGTAGGGAGGTTTTTGGGGCCGAGAGGGCCTCTTCTTTGGCGAGCTCCGTGGCCTTGGTAATCTTGGCGATCTGTGAGGTGCGGAGAAATTGGGATCCACAGCGAATGATGCGAAAGATGGATCGATTGCGAATGGCGATGTCGAGGTATCTCTCCTCCACTTCCTGGTCAAGGTAGTTGTGGAGGTGGTCATGGGATATAGCACAGACTGGGATGGAGTCCGGCTCGTGGACGGGGAAGGTATAGACCTTGTTATGGCATTCAAGGTCCTTCTTGTGCTCGTGGTGGAGTAGGGCAGACTGGTCGATGAACTCGTCTAGGGAAAGGGTTCGGGTGGTCCAGTCAATTTTGGGGTTGGCGGAGCGGAGCCAAGGGAGTCCGAGGATTAGGTTGTCTCGTCCTAGGTGCATGACATGGAAGAGGACCTTTTGGGCAAGTCCTTCGATGTTGAGGAACAGAGAGCACATGTGGGTGATCTTTCCTTGGTGGTTGGTGGTTCCATCCACATTTTTGGCTAGGATGGGAGAGGAGAGTTTCGTCACCGGGAGTTTATGTTTGGCGACGAAGTTGTAGTCGATGCAGGAGATGCTGGCGCCGCTGTCAACGAGTGCTCTGGTGTCGACGGTTTTCATAGTGTACGAGGGACGTATGACTTGGATCGGGATGATCATTGATTTAGTCACAGCTTTTACAAGTACAGAAGCGATGTAGGAAGGGGCTAACGTCGAGATAGGCTTCCTTTCTAAAAATCCTGGAGGAACACAGCTTTTACCGACTCCTCATCTTCTTCGTCATTGTCCTCGACCTCTTGTAGGTGAGGGGTTTCTTCTTCATTGGCTACCTCTGCCACCTTCTTGGTAGGTGGGCGAGGGGTTTTTGGTACCTGTGGGGGAAAGGCCAGGCAGTTCCTGGAGGAGTGGCCGCTTTGGCGGCATTGGAAGCAGAGGTTGTTTTTGATGCATCGTTGCTTCTCTTCCGGTGTCATCTTGGTGATGGTGCGGACCACATCCACATCCATGGCGTTGGGGTCAGGCCGTGCCTTCGGAGTGAAGGTGATGTCCTTGGCGCGGGAGGCGCCGGTTCGGGAGGCTACTTCGTGGGCGTGGTTCCACATGTTGTCAAAGTGGGTCGCCTTAGAGTACCAGTTGTTGATGGTGGTTGGGGGAGTTTCCATCGCGTAGATTTTGTACATGATGGACGAGGGTAGTCCAGCGGAGAAGTAAGCGATAAGGACGTTGTCGTCGGTGATCTGGGATATGGTGACTTTGCTGTGGAATGTGGTGATGTAGTTGATGAGGGTAGGGGAGAAGCCTTCCTTCTTCTTTTGCATATGAGTGGTGGAAAGCCAGGCGATGGCGTTCCCAATGGAGTCCTGGTGCTTGAAGGCAGCCATGAACTCGGTGGTGAAGGCGGCTACGGTTCTGAGGTTGATGGCCCCGGCGGTGATGCATTTCTGATGAAAGGTCGCAGCCCAGATGGCGGCAGATCCTTTGGTCATATATGAAAGAGCGAACGTGATTTTCTTTGCGTCCGTGTCGTAGACGTCGGCGTTGACGATGAGGTAGAACTGAACAGCGTTGAACCACTGTTCGGATTTATCATAGGACCCATCGAAGGGTTCGGGGGCTCCAAGGCAGAGTTCCTTTGCAGCCATTGTAGCTGGGGGCGAGGGCATGGGGGCGATGGTGGGGCGCGTGTGAGAGAGAGGGAACCCGGTAAGGGTTGGGGGCCGAGTAGGTCTGGTAGGGATAGACACGCTCGGTTGCGAGGCAGTGGGAGTGGGAGTCTCAGGGGAAGGAACTCATGAAATACTAAGTTGTCGTGCGATTCCTTGGGCAAGGAGGAGGGTTTCGTCTTCCTCTTGGGTAGAGGTGGGGTTGAGATCGGGGTCTGAGTGTTCGAGGGACGAGGGGGACGAGGGTTCGGGGGAGGACTGGCCTTGGTCGGGCATACCTCGGGGTTTGAGCCAGAAGGCACTAATGGTGATGCTTTGCCTAGGGAATCACCCCGTTCAGGCTGATCGCGGGAAGGGGATGTGCGGTTGTCCAGGGAATTACCCCATGCGGACCGAAGGCGGGAGCGGGTAGATGGAGCAACCTGAAAGTCGTCCGTAGGGGAAGAGCTTAGTCTTTTGTTACGCTGAGCGGTGGAGCTGCAGCGGGACCTCAATGTGAGCTCTATGTTGGTATGAAGACGAGGGAGGATACTTCGGGTACTCTGACAGAAGACTTCGGAGATACGTCCTCAAGGTTGGTAGCTTGAGGAGAGACGACGTCAAACGACTCGTAGATGAACTTCAAGGGAGACCCTTAAGTTCGGGACAAAGGTTCAAGGTGTAAGCCTCAGGGAGGACCCTTAGCTTAAGTGTGCCGGTGGTCGACGACGAGGGGAGCGAGGAGTGGCTTAGAGCTCGTAGATTTAAGGAGACTAAGCTAAGGAGAAGTACAGCTGAGCGCACGATATAAGTACAGTCGCCAGTGGTTATGTAATGGGCTTCTAGTAGGCCCGAGATAAGAAGTGAGTCATCCGTAATAGATAAGGATGAGTCACTGTGAGTCAGTTCTAATAATACAATGGTTCCGTGATAAGACAGAGGCGAAGGAACTGGGGAAGCGGAACTCGAGGCAAGAACGGAGTTCCTAAGTCCGAGATAAGGTGAGAGACGTACGAGGACTTAGCTAAGTAAAAAGGAGAAAGTAAAAGGAAAAAGGGCGATCCACCCTGGATCGTAACACATGATGGTGGTGGGAGATTTCCATTCCTTAAGGGCAGAAAGTTTGTGAGTGTTACAATTTTCATTCCTTTTCATCATATTATCCTAGTCATACACTTCTCATCGATCATCTCTTACTATGGACATCGTACCCCTTGAGCTAGCACCGCCTACCTCTTCGTTGGTGGACCTTCCTTGATGTTCCTCACCTACCTTTTCTAAATAATCTTCTTAGTGATACTCCCCTATTGGACCACCCTCCTAGCTAAGTTCTCTTATACTTAGTTGTTTCCTCATTCCTTATTCAATTTTTATCACAGTCTGTGTTACATTTTTCCTTCTATTTCATCATATTCTCCTCGTTGTACATTTTTCCTCCATTGTCTCTTACCATGGACGACATATCCCTCGAGCCAATACTGCTTACTTCTTCGTCGGTGGACCTTTCCTAATGTTCCTCACATATCTCTTCTAGAATACCTTCCTATGATGCACTCTTCAGTGGACTAGCCTCCTAACCAAGTTCTCTCACACTTGGTCGTTTTCCTATTCCTCATTTAGCCCTAGTCATGATCAGTGCATGGGAGTCCTTCCTTGTCTCCTCTCTATAAGTACTAGTCGTCAATTGTTTGTATTTCCCTATTCTCGATCTGTGCAATACTAGCGTAACATCTTGAGTCTCCCCTCAGTCCTAAGCCCTCAAAGTCCTTAGCGTCTTTAAGGACCCCTGAAGTTCCTGTGAATTGCTGTCAGACATCAGTCTCTCCATGAGTATCACCTGACAGTCATCATCCCTCAAGCCCTAGTCTCCTCTTGTACGCATAACAAAAGATCGAGAATTCTTCCTTTGGTCCCACCTCCTCAGGTGAAGGATCTACCACCCTCCCACCACATTGTTCAAAGCCCCAGGAGATAGCGACTCCAAACTCCCTGACCTCACCCAGTATCATTTACCTTCCAGATAAGTAACCAGGTCCAGCAGAATTCCACTCCTCAACCCACCCTTTGCACCCTCACCCAAAGGCCAGAGACCAAGCAACCCTTCCCAGTCCAGCCCACCCCCTTGTCAGCCCAGCCCACCCCCTTGTCAACCCAGTCCACCCTCTCATCAATCCAGCCCAATCAACTTCTCCTGCTCCCCCTCACCCACCATGCCTACCGAACTTAAAGCTGCCCTTCCCACTGATTTCTCCAGATCCTCTGCTGACGCTTCACAATGGATGAAAGCCATGAATGCATACTTCCAGATAAACCAAAACCTTTACCTGGGAGACCCCGAAAAGATCATGACCACTCTCAACAAGATGCCCACTGGCCGAGGAGTGTCCTTTGCAGAAGCATGGTACGACAAAATGGCCGATCCCAACATCACCACAGGGAAAACCTTTAAGGACTTCACCAAAGACTTCGACACCACCTTCTTCCCCTACGACATAAAGACTACCACCCACATCAAACTAGCTAAGTTATGTCAAAAAATCTCTCACTCCAATGATGGATTTCAGCAATACATCACCAACTTCCAGAACCTCACTGGAAAGTCCAATATCACAGATGAAACCACCCTCATCGACCACTTCACTCTAGGACTAGATCAACAGATCACTATGATGATCCTATCCATGGGAACTGTCCCTACCACCATCGCAGACTGGGTGACGAAGGCCAAAACCTTCCATGCCCAGAAGATGAGAATCCAAGCTCTTCACACTGGGACCACTTCCACTCTCTTTTCTTTTCACAACAATCACACCCCCAGAGATCCAAATGCCATGGATGTCGACTCCTCCACCACCTTAACCAAACTTACTCCCACTGAGTGGGCGAAATGCATCAAGGAAGGTTGATGCTTCCACTGCAGAACCATTGGCCACGATGCCCATAACTGCAGGAAAACCACTGGCCACCCTATGAACCACCACCCTCGTTACCCCTCCCCCCCCCCCCATTTCCACCCCACTGTCCCCTCTCCAGCAGTATGTGAATTCCCTTCACACCTCTGGAAAGAATGAAGCTGAGATCCTCTCCATCCTCAAAATGTGTTATGATGAAAATAGAGAGGAAGTGAACACCATCCAATTTGCCAATGTACAAAAGGCAAAGGATTTTTAAAAAGGGAAGTAGCTTTGACATCTTCTTCCCTAGATTTTACCCATGTACTCGTAGCATCTCCAAAGAATAGAACTCTTCATGTGGATGTCAAAGTATTAAACGTCAAAACCTCCACCCTCATTGATTCAGGCACAACCAGAAATTTCATCAACCCTCATCTCTTACCCAAAGGCAACTTCCGTCTCCTAAGAGTCCCTCACCCAATCCTTGCCTACAATGTAGATGGAACCCAGAATTCCTTGGGGACAATCCACTGGACTACGATGGCCACAGTTTCACATGGCTCCTTCTCTTCTGTCGAAACCTTCTTTGTCCTTCGACAAAAAGACCCTCAGATCATCCTAGGCATGCCTTGGCTAACCAAATGGAACCATAACATAGACTGGAAAGATCACATCATTTCCATCTTGACATCTCCCCAGA
>JBBPLO010001556.1:0-10178 GCA_038089835.1 Retiboletus flavoniger | reverse complement strand
AGCAACAGGTGAAGGGGAGAGGACTGCTGATGTGTGCAGACAAAAATTCAGCCGTGTTCGTCCTATTGTCCCCACACCCAATATACAATATTGATCAAATGTCTAGCTCAAGACTGAGTTCGAGGTCGTTCGTGACCTCAAGAATGCGACTGGATTTTCTTTTTCAGAAGCAGATGGAGCAGGTATTACAATAGAAACTGAAGACATCTGGGATGCATATACCAAGGTATGTCATTATCAACATGCACTGCCAGAGTATTCTGGTGCTAAAATTGATTTATTCAGAGTCATCATGGTTTCCAAAAGTTCTGAAACAAGGGGTTTGTGTACTACAAGCAAATGCTGGTACTTGTGCCACACAAGATGCAACCCCAAGGCAAGAGTGGCTACATTCCAACTATTGCTAGTCATAAACCGGCTGCCAGCAAAGTGGCATCCACCTGTCTTTCCAAACAGCCAGCCTCTGTGGAACCGACCTCAAGTACGCTCAATCTCCATCAACTTTCCTCCGCAATCGATGCTTCCTCAGAGTGCCAGGGTTCAAGCTCGTCCCCCTCCAAAGCCACCAATCCCAACATCATCGCTCCTTCTGCACCGTCCAGTTATATTGCTACATCTTCCATCACCTCTGGCAGAACAAATGTCACCAGCATCAGCTGTGGGAAAAGGAAAGCAGAGGCACCATCTGAATTATCTGTAAGTGCTCGCAAGCGCTCCCATGCACCAATGGCCATGGCTCAAGCACAACTAGAAGGCAGTGCGGCAATGCAGGATATCGCCTCCGCTTTCAAGGAATTTTCATGCACGATGGCTGATATTGGGAAACCTTCAGTATAGGTTCCCAAAACTGATCTCAGTCAAGCCATGAATATTCTCAATGAGCATACTGAGCTCTCTATACTTGACAGGATCGTGGTCAGTGATTATCCTGCAAACAATGTGAATCAGGCTATTGTTTTTCATAGTATATCAGATATGGAGACGCGGAAAGTCTGGTTACATGTGAAACTCCAGTCCATGCACAGTGGTTGAGTTGGACAGTAGCTAGCATTGTTTTTTTCTTGTTGTTGTAACAATTCCAAGACGCAGTACAAATATCATGATTATTGAACAGTAGCACATGCCGTTTCAACTTACTACAAGAGCCCACATTGGTGAAGGGTATGCTGATAATCGGTCCACATCTCCTGGGCAATCTGATCTCGCAGAAGCTCTGCTCACCGCTTCTCTTCTGCATTAACAGGTCTGTCAGCTAGAGATCCAGTGAGCGCTTCGTCTATGTCCTTCTCCATATCTCCATCGCCATCAATGCCTCCCCCGTTCTTGAGCCCATCAAGGAAATCGGGGTTAAATATCTCATCAGGATCATATTGGTGCATGAAATTATGGAGTGCACACAACGCAGCAGGAATACAGGCTTGAATATCCATGTCATATTCAGCAGGGATTTGAAGAAGATGCCAACGGCATTTCATTACGCTGAAAATGTACTCTATGATGTTCTGCAGAGCTGCATGGCGTAGGTTGAAGAGTTCCTGAGCATTTTGAGGACTAGAGAAAAAAAAAAGAGTGAGATAGGATGCATTGATCATGTAAACATACCATAGCCTGGCTTGTCACCATTCCCGTAAGTGGTAGCGCACACTGCGATATGATACCATGGATGTCATAGATATGCCAAACCTAGCATCTGCAAGGAGGTATTTTCCATTAGAAATGTGCAGGTCAGATGAACGCGTGGTACTCCAGAGAGTAGCATCAGTGGTCATGCCATCCCAACCAGTGAGTGCATAGGTGAAAAGGAGGTCGAAATCACAAGCAAAAAGACAATTTTGGAATAGGAACCCCTTCTGGTTCTGCATATTTGCATGGTCTCTCTCAGGTATGAAAGCCCAGATATGAGTGCCATCTATTGCACCAATGCAGTCTTTGAAAAATCAGAAGTGGGGATGCCCATCAATAGCAAGTGGGATTGGTGTATTAGCAGAGGGAAAGATGACCTGAGATGTGTAAAAGGGTGGTGATAAAAGGGTGAAGAGGATGCATTTGAAGTATCTAGTAGAACTATGAATTAGTTTTCAATGTAATAAAGCAGATAAGCTCACCTTGAGATTGTTTCTGGTGAATGTTGAAACCACTCAGCGATGTGCCATGTTGCAAGTCCAGTGACAGTGGTGTGCAAGAAAATAGTGACTTGCTCCTCAACAAAGATCCCATTTCGTGAGGGTGCAATGCTGATCTTCCTGAGCATTTCTGCTAAAGTCTGGAAGACCTCTAATTTGATGCCTAGTGAGATTCAGATTCTGTTGGGGTAACCGTTCATCAGCTCAAGTACCCAGGCTTTTCCTGTTAGTATTGAAGTATGGAAAGGGATCGGTGAATTGGGAGTGAGGAAAAGTAGATTGTAGTAGTAGACGAGCTGGACGATGACTGTAGTAAGGATGATTGCCAAGCATTGGCGACGTACTACATGCTGCTGGCTTTCAATATCCATCGTGGCCACTACATCGCAGGCTGTTGTTGCCGATCGCATATATATACTATATTGAGATATATCTAATTGACCCGGTGAATTCTGGATTGCTCCAAGTCACATGTTTCAAAATTTTGAGCAAGAAACTTGGAGTCTGAACAGACTCTGATGCTTTCACTGTTGAACCATCAGGCATGATGCCCACAACTGCAGGCAAAACCCCAGTCACTCCTAGAATGTCTGAGCCACCACCACCACCACCATCCCCCCACTCCCACCCCTTCCAGCCCCCACCCTACCATTGCCCCTCCAACAATATATAAACTCCCTCTGAACTACAGGAAAGAATGAGAGTGAAATCCTCTCCATCCTCAAAATGTGCTATGATGAAAATAGAGAAGGAGAGGAAGTGAACACCATTCAATTTGCCAATGTACAAAAGGCAAAGGATTTTTAAAAAGGGAAGTAGCTTCAACATCTTCTTCCCTAAACCCTACCCATGTACTTGTAGCCTTACAAAGGAATAGAATCCGGCATCTTGACATCAGAGTACAAAGTGTCAAAACCTCTGCCCTTATCAATTCAGGCACAACTGGAAACTTCATTGATCCTCGTCTCTTACCAAGAGGAATCTTCTGCCTCTCAAAAGTTCATCACCCAATCACTGCCTACAACATCAACAGAATCCAAAATTCCACTGGACTACTACAGTCATTATCTGTTATGTGTAGCGTACAAGAAAAAACTAGGGCTCAAGGGGTGACAACTATCAGGCAATACTCATGGAGAGACTGATGTTTGATAGAGGCTCAAAGGGGTTCTAGTGGTTCTTAGGGTGATTTGGACTAAGGATAAGTTCTTAGAGTTGCTAGGGATTTCAGAGACAGAGGACTTTGGAAGGAACTCAAGATGATATGCTAATATTGTGCAGATCAAGAATAAGGAGTTTATAGGGTCAAGGTGTAGCTACTTATAGATCGGGGAGACTGCATATAGGAAGGGAAGCCTAGGGAAGATTACAGAAATGACTAGATGTGAGAGAGTCTAGCTAGGAGTAGAGTCCATAGCAACTGTCATAGAGAAGGGAGTATCTAATGGTAGGTGGCAGAGATATACTGAAGATGGGCCACACAGGAATAGAAATGCGGACTGCACATGTGGTAAACATCTTCCCCTCCAAGAGAGAATGGAAGCAAAGTGAATAATGAGGAGTGTTCAATGATAAGGGAGAAAAATCGTAACATTACCCCCTTCATATAGTTGAGCCAACCAGCCTGTCCCATCTGGGGATCTCACCTAAGGGAGGTCCGAGGCCCAAAAATGGTACTCTGCTATGATGGGGATGCAATCTCAAATGGGCAGTTAGCAATGATGTGCCCAAATTCATGGCAACGGCCACACTGGCAATGGGGGCAGATGTGGTCCATATGACCCCAGTTGTTGCAGAAGTTGCATTGGAAAAGGAGACAGTGAGCTGCGTTGTATCCAGGGGCATACTCATGGCAGTAAGGGCATTCATAGTAGATACAGTCCTGCTTATAGTGACCTGGGTGATCACATTGAAAGCATTGGATGGTGGGAGTCACAGGAGGGAGGTGGAGGGCGTCAGGGCAAGGAAGGACTTGAAAGGGAGAAGACATGATGGTGTTCCCATTGGGCATGACCAGTGTTTGAGGCAAGGTGGTCACTGGGAAAGTAGGGGAGCAGGATTCTTCTGTCTCCTCCTTGCTGGATTCGTCAGAGGTGGCTACGATGGTAGGGTGTCTGGAGGGGGAGGGAATGACAATCTGGATGTTAGGGCTGTGGAGGAGCGAGGCAGGGGAATAGAAAGTGGGAGAGGTCTGGGTTGAGCTAATAAAAAAGTTTCAATGGATTGGGTGTATTGGTTGCATTGGGCTTGGAGAAAGAAGGACAGGATGCGGCACATGGTGGGGTAAATGAGTCTGTGGGGGATTTCTTTGGCATAGAAGCCAAAACCATGGAGGAATAGGGCAGTGAGTGAATGGCAGTGGACTTCAGTTATAGCAAAGCGGAGGGTGGGATCAGGTGGGGTGAGGGTTTCAGTGAGACAGAGGGCAGAGGTGACTGTGTGGTATGTGCGAATTAGGGAGTGGATTATCTCATCCTCAGGAAAGAGAGGGTGAAGTTCTATAGCATGGGCAAGTGCAGGGGTCTCTAGGATTGCAGTGAATAATGAGAGTTTGTCAAGTTCTGGAAGAAATCCAGGGAAGGCTCGCTATAATTGTAAGAGCAATCACAAGGATGACGAGGAGGGCATAGGGGAGGAGGTGGTCATTGCAGAGAAGAAGGACATTGTCAAGGAAGAAGAGGAATGCGAGAGGCATAAACTTTCAAGGTTGTAAGGCGATACTCACTGAGAGACCAATGTCTTACTAGCTTGATTGACCTAGAGGGAGTGTTGGCGTTTATAGGTGGAAAGAATTTTAGCCGTGTGACAGAGATTTGACTTGGATTCCCAGGTGTCTTCCAAGCATGGGTAGCCTTTCCACAATGTCAGGAATCGTTGTCTAGTTTGCAGACCCTTGTGACTGTGGATTACCTCAACTTGATATTCTTCTTCTCAGTTAATGATGTCAGGTGGTGGCTTTAGGAACAGGGTGCCATAAGCTTGGGTAATTCAGTATGGGGATAGAAGAGCCACATGGAAAGTGTCATGGATGCACCATGTGGAGGATAACCGAAGTTTGTAGAATATCGGAGATAGGATGCAGGTGATTTCAAAGGGACTGTAGCATTTTGGAGTTAATTTCCATGATGGAAGTTGGAGGCAGAGATTGGTCACTTTGAGCCAAACTTGGTCTCCAACTTTCCATGGAGAGAAGCTGTGGAGAGATTGGGAGGAAATCACTTTTTGGGCAGATTTGTGAGCAGTGAGAGCTTCTTTTCAGTTCTCATCCAGAATTGCTAGGCAATCTTCGAGAGCAGGGATGAAGATTTTTCCCAGGGTGGGGAAGGTTCTTGGTTCATAGCCATAGAGTAGGGAGAATGGGGACTTCTGGGTGGAGGAGTGGGGAGCAGAGTTGTGGTGGAATTCCCCAGAAGATAGAGCAGTTGACCAGGAGTGGGGGTTGTTGGTACAGAAGATGCATAGGTAGACTTTGAGTTCCTGATTTGTCCATTCAGTTTGGCCATCAGTCTGGGGGTGGTATGTGTTACAGCTCACATGTACCCCTATCCTTTTTCCTCGTCACGTGTCCTCGTCCCTCCTCCACGCACCCCCAATAACCCTACAAGAGAGTACCCCTCTCTTCTTAGTCACTATAGCAGTACACCCAACCCTCTGTCCTAGTCCTCAGCTACCTCTGAGCCTACCCTCGTCCTACCCCTAGTCCTCAGCTATCTCCGAGCCCCCTCTAGCATCCTCCAGAGAAGTTCCATGACCCTCACATGACCACATATCCCTCGTGACCTACGAGGCTCTACCCACGCCCTCGTCTTCTGCCCGCTAGACGACCACCTTAGCTAACCCTTAGCTAACCCTAGTCCCAGCTATCTCTGGTCCCTCGCCCACTACCTAGGACCCCCTAACTCCACTATGTCCTCGTGACCTCCACAGCACCCATGACTTCCACGTGACCTACATGCCTCACCACGTGATGCTTATGCCTGACCTGCGTCTCACTATTGACTGGTACTTGCCCCACATATCCTGGTCCTCCCCTCCGCCTCGTCCCAGTATCCCCGTGGACCCCCTTATCATCCTAGCTTATGCGTCCCTCCCACACATACTCCTTGACCTCTGCCTTGGCACTACCTCATGCTTCTATCTTAGCTTACACGTCTACTACGCGTCTCCTCGTGTTCCACTTGGCCTAGACGGCCAACCTTCTTCCGCCGCCTTGGCACTCCTCATGCCTTCGCCTCTCCTACACGCTCACCCGCATCCTCCTAACTGTCACCTCGGCACTCCTCGTGCCCTCGTCTCCTCTCACACGCCCCTCAGCCTAGATGGCCATCATATGTCCCTTACGGTATGCCTGCTTATCAACGTATCCTCTTGTCTTTATACATAGATCTCTCTCACATCCTCATGAACCCTTACATAGCCATGACACGTACCATATATATGTTACATGGCCTGTGCCCTCTTCCTAGTGGTATATAAGGATAGTATGACTATCTTGTATTCCTCACTTTTGACCATTGAACTCGATAGTGATCACTTGCATCCTCTGGTGATACTCCCTCGATCCCTCCCCTGCCAGATGTCAGTCTCTACATGAGCATCGCCTGGCAGGGCCTCCACAGTCCATTGAGGAGCCACTCTGTGTCTTATCCACCTATCCATTGCTCTGTGGCTAGGCAGCCCCCTTGGCTGGTACCCAAACTCCAGCATCCCTCCGGGACAGTTCCCTTGCATTCCCCTGGCGAACCTCCACCCTTGCGCCAGCAGGATATCCTCATCGCCAACTGACACATCATTGTCTCCTCATCACTCGCTTACCCTTCGCCCTTACCAGTATCCCTGGTATACGCTTGCGCCTCCACTGTCGCTCCCCACAGTTAGTATATCATCTTAATGGTCACCTAGAGCACAACCCTTGATCCTAGTCATAGTCTATCTTGTCCCCTAGATAGCCTAGTTACTTAGTACTCTTGTACCTTGTTCTAAACTCGATAACATAACCATCTCCCGTCCGGTCGTCTCTTGCCCTTGCCCCTTGGGGGCCGCCTTGAGGTCAGACCTCTCTGCCAACCTCTTCTTCAAAAGCTGTGAGTCTCCCTTGCAGTAGTAGAACATGCTGGGACAGTTCCACCACGTTCCCCCAGCACGCTCAGCCTGGACAACCTTTGTTCCTCCTTGCCCCAATGGTTAAGTCATAACAGTATGCAGATGATAGGTGAATGTCATATTTGAGTAAGCAAGCAAAGTTTGAGAGCAAAGGCAGAGGTGAATTGAGGGCCATGATTGGATATGATGGAATCATAGAGGCCAAATTGTTTGAAGACATTGTTGAAAAAAAGGAGGGCTACTCCAGTGGCATCAATGGTTTTTGAGCAGGGAAGGAGTACTACTCTCTTTGTAAGGCCATGGTCAACCATGACCATGATAGAGTCGAAGGTGTGGGACAGCAGGAGGTCAGTGATAAGGTCAACTGAGAGTTGGCAAAAGGGGAGGGGGGAGGTAGAGGTGATGGGAAGGAGATGGGGGTGTGAGGGCAGACAGGGCAGCCTGCAATGAAGTATTTGACAAAGGTGGCTAGACCTGGCCACCAGAAGTCTTATTTGAGGATGGATTTGGTGTGGAAGATGCCCATATGGCCAGTAGTAAGCAGGGAAAAGTGGATGGTATGCAGCAGTGGAGATCTGGCAGGTGGTGGGACATACATTTGATGACAAAAGAATAAGTGGCCGTTCTCAAAAGTTCAATTGGAGGCAAGTGATCGAGGGAATAAGGGGGATGACAAGGAGATGGCTTCCAGTGCTCGAATGACCAGTGGATTGGAAGGTGTAGAGGACTTGATGAGGTCCATGAGGGTGAGATTGAGTGCATTGATGACAAGGGGTTCAGGAAAGATAGGGGAGTCGATGTTGTCGAGGGAGGTATCTATGTGATTTTGGCAAGAAAGAGCATCAGCTGGTCCCATCTTGGTGCCGGTGGTGACTTTCCAAATGATGTCAAAGTCTTGGAGGAAGAGGGCCCATCAAGCTTGTCGTCGGAACAGTTTGCAGGGGTCACATAGATAAGAAAGGTTTTTGTGATCAGTGATGATAGTGGTGGGATGAGTGGCGCATTGCAGGTGATGATGCCATTTGGAGAGGGCGAGAATGCCTGCAAGGAGTTCTTGGTCATAGATGTCGTAGTTACGCTCGGCAGGGGTGAGAGTCTTTGAGAAATAGGCTAAAGGACGAAGGTCTCCATTAGGATTGGGTTGCATGAGAACTGCATCTGTGGTGGACAGAGAGGCATTGGTCATAATGGAAAACAGTTTAGAGAGATTGGGAAGAGCGAGAACTGGGGCAGAGCTGAGAGCTGAGATGAGAGAGTGGAACACCTTTTGCTGAAAGGGGGTCCAATTCCAGGTTTTGTTTTTCTTGGTAAGAAAGACTAGGGGAGTGATGATGTTGGAGAAATTGGGGATGAACTTCTGGTAAAAATTGGCAAATCCAATGAACGATCTGATGCCAGTGATGGTAGTGGGAGATTTCCAGTCTTTGAGGGTGGAGAGTTTGTGAGAGTCCATTTGTACTTCCCCATTTCCAATGATGAGGCCCAGATACTCTATGATTGGGGAGTTGAAAGAGCATTTTGAAAGTTTGACAGAGAGGTTGTGTTCACATAGGCGAAGAAGGATGTGTTGGGTATGTTTGTGGTGGAGAGAGAGAGGACCTTTAGTACAGATCCCTAGGTCATCCATATAGATCTTTAGCCATTGTTTAGCAATCATGTCTGCAAAGATGTGGTTCATGAACAACTGGAAAGTGGAGGGGGGCACTGGAAAACCCAAAGAACATTACTCTAGGTTCAAAGAGTCCTAGGGGGGTGATGAATGCAGCTTTCCATTGATTGGATTCATGGATATGGATGTTGTTATATCCCCAACAGATATCCATCTTAGTGAAGTGGTTGGCATCCTTCATGTCATCCAGGAGGTCTGAGATGAGAGGTAGGGGATAGGCGTTTCAGATAGTGTGGGAGTTCAGGTAGTGGTAGTCTTGACATGGGCGAAGGGTCCCATCTTTCTTGGGAATGAAGAAAAAAGGGGAGGCTTGGAGGGACTTAGATGGGACGATATGACCCATCTTGAGATGTTCTTCGATGAACTCCCTAAGGGATTTTTTTTCTTTGGGATTCAGGGAATAGATCTTGGTGACTTTTGGGACAAAGGAGTCTTTGAGATCAATGGTGTGGTCAAAGGAGCGATGGGCAGGGAGGACATTATGGGTGGATTCAGCAAAGACATTAGCGAAATCTTTGCAGAAATCAGGAACCATGGTTAAAGAAGGGGTTGATTTCTGGGCAATCTCAGTAGAGATGGTTAGTTTGTAGATCTCTTCCTTCTTGACTTCCTTTTGGGGAGGGTCCTCACGAAGAGTCCTCTCAACCCTCTAGGGAGATATCAAGACAGAGATGGTGTGCTTCTTCCAATCAATGTCAGAATTCCATTTGGTTAACCAGGGCATACCAAGGATAATCTGAGGAGTTTTTTGTCGAAGGACAAAGAGGGTTTTGACAAATGAGAAAGAGCTATGTGAGACCATGGTTGTCATAGTCCAGCAGATAGTCCCTGAGGAATTCAGGGTTCCATCTACATTATAAGCAAGGATTGGGTGGGGGACCTTTGTGAGATGGAAATTTCCTTTTGGTGGAAGACAGGGGTCGATGAAATTTCCAGTCACACCCAAATTAATAAGGGTGGAGGTTTCAACGCTTTGTACTTTGACATTCAAACAAAGGGTTCTATTCCTTTGTGATGCTATGAGTACATGGGTAAAATCTAGGGAAGAAGACATTGAAGCAGCTTCCCTTTTCAAAAATCCTTTGCCTTTTGTACGTTGGCAAATTGGATGGCATTTACTTCTTCTCCATCTCCATTGTAGCACATCTTGAGAACAGAGAGGATCTCAGTCTTGTTTTTCCCAGAGGTGCAGAGGGAATTTACATATTGTTAAAGGGGGGAGAGTGGGGGGGGGGGGCAGGGGGGGGGGGGGGGAGGGGGGGGGGGGGGGGGGGGTGAGTGTG